>JADDOH010009406.1:0-82509 GCA_016648135.1 Agrypnia vestita
CATACAGAAAAATCTAACTGACGAAAAAATATAAGGTTACTACTGGGATTCGAACCCAGGTCACCTCTTTTCCGGGGCCGGTGCTCTGACCACTAAGCTATAGCAAACCTCTATGTTTCCATGAATATATCAACCATATATGTAGTTCTCATTAACCTAATATTTTTTTGTGAATTAGTTTTTTCTGTATGTCTTTCTAATTGATTAATTAATTTGGTTTTAAAATTTCACAGAACTTTGTTCTGAAAAATTACAACTACACAAATATGAATGTGTTCTTGAATATATATTTATAGTTTGTTTAATTTAGTGACTCAACCACAATGTTTTTTCAGGCTTTTATGTTGAGTTCTAAAAACCGTGATGAAACCGCGAAATCACACCTCAAAACATTTACACATACCGCCCGATAAATACAATTTTCAAATAATTCGGTTCGTGTTTGTCTAGGGGGAAACGATTAGGTTGGAGCTTTCGGGCAAACATCGAAGACCCTTTGATAAGTTTGAATAAATAAATTTGGCGTCGGAGCCGCCCGAGCAGGTTTTAGACATTGAGTCACTCCTATTTCCTGTTTAAGGCCCCATAAGCGGAAATGGGTTCACCCGGTTAAACCAAAACGACTGGAAAATATTCTGCCCAGATGCCCCTCGAGTATAATTTTTACAAGACGTGCTCAAAACCACGGAGCCACGGATTAGCGTCGTCTGATATCGAATAATGCTCGAGAAATTAACTTTTAATTAAAAAATTTATATAAAAATATGGAAATTGTAATAAAAAGTGCTACCACAATTTAAATTAACACTTCTTTCATTAACTTGGAATCTAATTTAGCAGGCGCGTGCAGTGAGTACACTGAGGAATGAATTTTAGTTTTTAATTTAATTAATTAATAATAAAGGTCCTAATGGGCTTTTACAGTACAAAAAAAGCATTTTTATATATTTAAAATAAATCACTTTTTACGATATATAATTAAAAATAACAATATAAAATATAACAACATAAATGTAACAATATAAAATGAACAATATAAAATGAACAATATAAAATAAATGAACAGTAGAAATGAACAAAATATATAAACGATGATATGTACACAAGCAAACAGTAACAATTAGAGACCTTTAAAATAAAGATAATGAAACCAATATACCAGATAAATAAGACATGAAGATAAAATACACCAAAAAATAAATATAAAAGATAAAATCAAAACATATTTTAAAGAGAAAAAAGGACAAACAATATAAAATGAACAATATAAAATAAATGAACAGTAGAAATGAACACAAGCAAACAGTAAGAATTAGAGACCTTTAAAATAAAGATAATTAAACCAATATACCAGATAAATAAGATATGATGATAAAATAAACCAAAAAATAAATATAAAAGATAAAATCAAAACATATTTCTAAGAGAAAAATTTTAAAGAGAAAAAGGACAATAATTAGGATACTTTAAAATAAATAAATATATATAATTCATGGGGATAAAACATAAGTAAGAATTTAGTCCATTAACTGTAATTGGTATATTCTAAGTAATTCTTTAATTCTGGTATGCTCCTACAACAAAAAATGTGTACAAATTCCGAATTTTATGTAAACACTAGCTGTTCGTACTCGGCGTTGCCCGGGTTAAGGATTGAGTTAAAAATAGGTTTTGGTGAGACACAAGGTTCCATTGTTTTGCAAAGTCCCTAATAAAATCAATATTTCCGTTAATGTACAAAATGTACAAAACATGTACACTCCGTCTTACTTCACCCCTTGTGACCCAAAATTTGTTTTCTGCGCAGCTGAAGCCGATGTTCAAGATATTTGCCGGCTACTGTACTAGGGGTTGTCATTTGGATAATCTAAAAATATTAGAAATTATGAAAAGTTTTAAAAATAACTTAAATATTATAAAAATCAAAAGACCATAGTAAACCGCCCTCTCTTAATACTTTTCCCATTTTAATTACTCTGTACCTAGGTAATATGTAACCACGCCTCCTCTAACCTCCTTCCACATTAACTAATCTGTCTATACTTGAACATTAATACATTCGTTGTCCTGAAGAAGGAAGCATCGCTCCTGAAATTCAAAAGTATAGGTAAAACAATATTTTAATTATTTTATTTATAAAATTGTACCAGAAAGTGAATTTGAAAACTTTGAAGTCATTCTAAAATCTTTCTTACCAGCAAAACATTAATTCTTCTTTAATCCCGTTCTTTATATTTTCTTTTATAAAATTTCATGGAAGTTTATTAAATTTTTATGCTATTACATATTATAATGTCCTTTGATATATTCAGTATGAGCATTCCTTCATTTTTCATAAATCTAGTAGGTACTATGTTTATGTAGCAATCGATGTTTCTAGTTATTGTCTTCGAGATACCTTGTCACGAATTTATATCAAATATCTAGGTATATTGATTGGCATGCTGTTTTAAAGATATACTCCAGCTAATTATTCTATATCTTATTAGTGATTCCGCTAAAAAATGGTAAATATTGATATTTCAACTGAAAATAATCAGCATTGACGTTAATTTGAACGAGAAATTTTCATTACTTCGTGGGCGACATTCGATTATCCAGATTTTGAGATCCCACTGAGAGCACAATCTCGATCTAATTAAGCTCCGGATATCTCCCAACAGCTTTCTTCCATCCAACAAGAGCTTGTATGGACGACCTATAAAAATATGAAGACAAACTTGGTCTTAATATATTTTTTTTACTTATATAATTCTCTCTTTATTGTGATTCTTTTGTAAATTTTTACAAAACAATATATATTTTTTAAACTACGATTTATGATAACACATATTTATAATATTTTAAATATTTAAAGCACTAGCTTTGTGGTTTTACATTATAACAGAGTGGTAGTTAAATTAGTATGAACCACTACGAGATTTTAGGTCTACCTGTTTCAAGACGTACCCGTCTCTTCGTCAGGACCAACACTACATTACTATGTTCACAACACTATACGCCACAACCATAGTACTGTTAACCTTTCACCAATATTTATCACATGCATGTTAATCTTGTCAAAGACTAGCATGCACTTACTTGCCTACAGAACGTTCAGGAATCTACGACTCACTCCCTCTCCCTCGTAGATTCCTGATCATTCTGTAGGGAAGTTCGTCATTGACAAGATTAACACGCATGTGATAAATATTGGTGAAAGTTTAACAGTAGTATGGTTGTGGTATAAGTGTTGTGAACATAGTAGTGTAGTGACGAAGAGACGGGTACGTCTCGAAACCGGTAGACCTAAAATCTGACAGTAGTTTATACTAATTTAACTAACACTATGTTATCATAATACAGTTCGTAATATTTTACCCAACTACCTATATATCTACCTACATAAATCATTTAGAAAGATATCCCTTCAGAATCTAGATATTATCGGGATTCAAAGAGATGTACCAAATAAGCTACAGTTTGCAGCCTTAGAGATAGAATATTCGGTAAAATTGTTTTTTTTCTTCTTATTTTTTCTCCTTCATGGCAAATATGTATAAAGATTATACGCCATGGTGGTTCTTAAATTTGATATTTTTATTTGCCCCATTGTTCTGTATTATTTATTAATTATACAGTCAAAGGGGTGGGATCCATTTATGAAATAATCTTTATAATTTTCGCGTAGGGCGTTAGTTTTTAGTATAATTTTGTGAAAGATGGAAATTTTAAATCTAAAAATATTTCTACAGTAGGAAAGTCTTTTAAGAATAATCTTAATGATTATTCTTTAAATGTCATATATGTACGTTGTACTTGTGTTTTAAAAACGTCCTTCGCCTAAATTTATTTGCTTACAAAATTTCCGAGTTATTTTGAACTAAATATTGCTTATTTATAGCCGTGTTTACGTTTCGAAATTGAAATGGTCCATTTAAAATACCTCGAAGAAATTTCAAAGCAAAATAATTTTATTATCTCGTTATTACAAAAGAAAATAATTTCAGCCCGCATTGTGCGGCCAAGGACAGACATTTCTTTGCAAATTGATTTTTCTGTCAAAACCACGCCACCCTTCAGCTGGGAAATAATGTACACTTTAAAGAGCAGCGGCTGTGCTGCAAGGATCTTAAATTAATATATTTCGTCTTTGGCGGATATTTCAATCTTGCGCCAGAGTCTAACAAATATTGTTTATATTTTTATTTTTATAAACCAACCCCCATTCGGGAGTTCGTAAAATTACGTTTGCATTAAAAACGTTCTCAGGTTTTCACGGCCGTTCAAAATCTTGTGTTTACTTTTTTGGAATATAATTATATGTATACTAGCTGTGCCCGCGCGGCTTCGCACGCGTAGAATTTTAGTACACTGTTTGGATCCTCATAGAACTTTCGCGAACCTTCTAGAACATTTTCCTTCCAGAACTTTCAAGAAATTTATCGAATGTACAGGAACCTTCTAGACTCACCGACACAGTCGGCGCGCCTGTTTTGAAACAATCTGAAGCATTTGCGGCCTTTCCATAATAAAACAATGTGTCAACAAAAACACATTTTCGGCACCCACTCCCACCCACGCTCAGCTACCCCCACCAAACTCGCATGTTTTCGATGTGACTCCGAGGGCTATCCACCACCATAAGCACCGGTGGGTGTTTGTTGCTGGTTGTGGATAGGGAAACACGGGTTTCTTTATATATATATATATATATATATATATATCACATCACATATATATAGCACATCAGCCCTGATGATGGGCCCTGCAACGGGATCCGAAACGTTGGCCAGAGAGGTCACATATACACGGCAGAATATCCCAGAAAACTGTACACGGAAGATATGCTTATATTTTTTGTTCAAATAAGATTTGTCATATAGATGATTATAGAGAATAAATCTGTATTTTGAAAAAGTATGTATTTACCACCGGGTGACGAATCCGGAAATGTGATAAAAATATGATAAACCAATTTCGCCATCTTTAATCCATTTTCACACAGCTGTTTAACTTCATACAGCGCAACGTATCCCAAAAAGTTCGAGTAATATTGCATTCCGCTGGAATAAATGTATTTATGTATTTAATTGTTACATCTTGAATATCTGTACACCCACATATATCTATGTTTTATTTTAAATCCTGTATATATTATTAACTTCACCGCCGCGCCGGTCCTATTAGTTTAAAAGTGGAAATTCTTGAAAATTAACACACTTTCCGTCTGCATCCATTCCAGCTGAAATTTTACACATCAACTTGATATCGATGACAATGCATTTTTACGTACTTTTTTAAAATTTATTTTCAAATACCTAAATTTCTGTAACTATTCTTAAATTATTTAAATCACAGATAATATAGAATTTATCACTTTATTTAAAATTGCTAAAAAAAAGTTATGCTTTATAACCCGCGGGGAAACGATGTCGTGGAAAGTTAGAAATATTATAGAAATATAGTAGTTGTAAGAAATATTATTTTAAGACTGGCCGTACACCCGTGAGAAATCACGGGAATTAATAATAACAACTTGCCTTGCGTAACCGCGCTACATATGCCGCGCGCTGATTGCATGTCACACTCTATCTATAGTTTTAATTGCAGCAATTTACGGATTTTACGACAGACATGTGGAAGGATGGACAGGTAGACAGACAACGAAATTATTATATTTGATATTAAAAATTTTGTCGTCAGAATTCAGAAACAGAGAGATATACACAAAATCGAGGACGTCGAGCATTCTCAACGTTTTGCAGTAAATTATAAATTACTAGAATGGTCTACAATAAACGGTGGAAATTTCGATAAAATTCGTGAAATTCGTAAAACCCCAAACGGTGTAAAAACGGAGCGACGCAATTGCATACATTGTATATTGTGACAGTTCAGAGATAACGTAGAAACGGAAGCGGCGAATAGTACGAATTATTAGCGACCAGCGAAAATCGATTACGATAGTACCTACGTAAATAAGTGCGATCATAGACGTGCGAATATTCTGTAAAACATAATAAAACGTCCCACATACAAGTGAAAATCTCTCCATACAGACAATTTTCATATAAGCGATTATAATCAAATGTGTGTCCAGTGAATGTGCTTAAAATAAAACATCAATTAATTTCTAGGGTTTTTTGTCTCCCACGCGATTCCGGGAAATTATTACATTTTTAGTGTTTTCTGACCAAAGTTTTTCAGACATTCTGTGCAGGGCGTAAAATACGAATGCACTTTGTGAAATGTTAATTAACTAAATTGAATTTTGCATGCATTTTACTAGGCCCCCCGTCGTCCGAAGCGGGGATCGGAGATTCCGCCTTATTACGTTGTATTTTTATCTCAAAGCAAATGGAATTGAGTTTGTCCACCGCGGGAGTGACGTTTCATATTCCGTGGAATACTCCGGAGTCCCCGAACACGGGTAAATCGATTTCCCAGATCTGACACGATGCAGTACTAAAGCGTTGCAGATATTGGCTGGGTATTCCGCGGACCCCCGGGGAATTTTGAGGCGATATGCCATGTAAAATGAGAATCTTCCCATCCACGGGCGGTATTCAATAAAGGATTTCATACATTTTATACGCGGCTCGCGTCCTGGCGTATCCGTATCCATATCATTACACTGAACGACATGTTTTCCTCCCAACGAAACTAAGATTTTTCAATCAATGTATATTATAGATGTCTCACTGAGATGAAACTGTATTTTTAATAGGAATGTAGGTATAAAAGTCTTTGGGTGTACACAGGGCTTACGACCTATCATACGGCTAGCTTCAGTGATCACTTTACACAATGTTACGTTCGCCATTTCCACCCATGATAGAATATACCATATTTACTAATTTTAGGAAGTTGTATATATATTTAAATTATGCGCCACGTTTCACATATGAGTTGTAACCATCCTCCACGCGGCCGGCACCAAAGCTTTTTTTCATTCCCCTTAAATGACCACAGATGTCGCTAATGGGACATTGTTAGCAATATACTTTATCTAGGTCGTAAGCCCTATGTACACCCAAAGACTTCTTTACCTACTTTCCCATAAAAAATACAGTTTCGTCTCTGTGAGGCGTCTATGTTATTGTCAATTATGTTAAAACTTTTCACGAACACTATTGGATTTTAACCCCAGGGGGACATCATTAATCAAGATATATTGTAGATGTCTCATAGAGGCGAAGCAATTTTTTATGGGAAAGTGGATATGAAAGTATTTTTATTTAGTTATTTATTAATATAGATTATTCAAATGTTCACAATTTCAATAACACAAAAAAATCTTGAACAATTTCAAATGGAACTCAATTACGGACAACTCCTGTAACAATATAATTTAAAATCCTGAAACGCTAAGCTAACAAATAGTGAGACTGGAAAATGAACAATAAACAAAAAAAATTGGGTATTCAAAGGACTTACAACCTATCATATGGCTGGCTTAAGTGAACACTTTACACAATGTGACGTTCATCAATTCCACCAATGGTAGACTGCCACATCTATATAATTTTTAGACAAACAATAAAGCGTCTTCAGAAAGAGCAAAATGATTTTGGGGTGACATTATTAATATAATTAATAAAAATGTACTTTCTACTGTTTTCACTACTTATATTTAAAACTAGCTGTAATCCGTCAAAAATGACGTAACATTGGCTGAAACCCGAGGTCCCCGGGTGGGAGTTAGATACTCTTACCACTAAACCACAGCAGAAGACGCCGCAGGTTGCGAAGATATCGTTTATTAATCAAGTGTTCGCGTCTTTGCTAAGTTTTATATATGTAGTCTATTTTTCATACATACGGTGGTGGCGTTTTCCGTAAATCTCGGCATTCGTTTTTGATTGCCCGGGGTTCAAGCCCCATCTGCGGCCGTTTTTTATTTGTTTTTTTAGCCGTGAATTCGAACGAAATTACGGACGTTACACGAAGTTACTCGGACGGACGGATAGACAGTCAACGAAATTATTATTATTGGGATAAACAATATAAGCCTTTAGGAAACATAGCTATTACCTTTGTTACAAACCTATAAGTTGATAAGTGCCTCTGAGAAAAAAATACTTACATACCTACATCGACTTCACCGAAATTATCTATTTACCCATAGTGGAAGGGATAACTAAAACATTTAAATAAGTCGATTTTAGGTGCTTAATACACAATGATACTTTTTATTTATTTATTTATTTTGTTTTGGGGAAAATTAACAGCAAAAAAAAATCTTAAAAATATGAAATAATGGTTTTTACAATTATGCCAATTACAAATTTTCCACTGAATAAAAAAATTTACTTTAACTTACTTTAATAGCGAGTGGAGAGGGTGGAGGGGAATGTGGGACGGGAGTAGAAGGAAAGATATAATGTACGAATTAGTTTGGGTGCGGTAGTGTAGATATTGTATGTTTCTTATTGTTGTGTTGAAAATGTCAATGTGGTGATAGTTTGTGTTTAATGAATTTGTGGATCTGTACATAAAGGATTTTTGTTTTGAGTTGGTCTTACAAAAAGGGAGATGAAAAGTAGGTGAATGTCTGTTATTGCGAGTTGGGATGTGGTAAGATATTCGTTGAAGAAGTTCCGGACTATCAACTAGATTGTGTGTTATTTTGAATAGCATCACCGCGTCAGCTATGTATATTAATTATAATTTGAAATTTCATAACAAATAAACATTTCATAACAAATCAAACACAAAAACACTAAATGAAAAATATTTAGTGTAAGTGGTAGTTGGTTCTGTTATTTTCGTGATAGAAAATGTAAGCGTACTCTGATATCTGAGCTATTTGAAAATACAACAAACACGAACGCTCCGGAGAAATTATATCAGCCGGTACTGTAATCAACACTGTATTGATAACATCTGATATAATTTATATCTCGTCAAATAATAACTAGCACGATTAATCACAGTCGATAAAGCAATTAATGGATTCTTTTTCTTGGTTTGTACACTGATATCAACTTAAGATACGATCTAAGAAATCTTCGCAAACATCACCCTTTTAACTACCAAATGACAAACATTTTTGGTAGATTGTGAATATACGTGGGTTTTTTTGTTGTGAAACAGGTATAACCATGATCGTTTTATGAATTTTTCACAAAACAAATAATTTCATTTATTTTCGAATAATGCAGAAATTTTTAATCATCAAATATCAAAATGTACAACAGGTTCAATGATTTATTTTCAAACCACAATCTCAAAAATTAAAGGTTCTCTAGTTAATTTTCTAATCTTTATTATAAAGTCAGCTTATTCCATTTGAAATATCTAGGTGGATTCAAGAATTTTTGCTCGCAATATCATTTCCATCGACAGCTATGGTGCTTCTTCCAAATATTCAATCAACTGTCAACAACTACATAGATAGTAACTACTGTTTGGTCCATATATTTCAATTATTAAAAAAAATTAATATGGAGCATGGGACAAAAATTATTTCAATGTTTTTAATCTCGACTTGAATAAATAATTTGTGATGAGTAAATTTTTTTCGGTTTTTTATTAATTGCATGCATCAACTTTCATAATTTTCAGTGAAATACAGATTAATTCGAAATTGATGTACCTATACAGGAATCTAAATCTCGGGAAAGTCCCGGTATTGTGCTAGTATAATTATTATAGATGCCTTTTTCATGTCAACAATTTTAAAAAATGTCTACACTGATAAAGCGACTTTTTTTTCGAATTTATTAGTTGTCCCTGAATTTTTCTATTGCCAAAAAAATGAATTAACAATAACACAATCTTTACCATTTACCGTCACATTGAATTTTCGACCTAATATATATTATTACATCTACCATAGTAAGAATACTATTCAATTAATAGCTATCCATTTAAATAAATAAAAAATCACAGTGAGTAATAAGAATCCATATTTTAATTCCCGGCATGTATGTGAAACATAAACCAGTAATTTTGCTTACGTAACAAATAATTTTGACCATGTAAGTACTAGCCATAAAACATTTTAGTTTTGGGCTGCAATCCAAAATTCATAAATTGTTACTCAAAATTCTCTGCAGCATACATTGTTCAAAAATAATATATGTAGACTTTGCAGTCTGCAATTATATTAGATTATATGTATTACAGTCGCAGAAAATACTTAAAATTTTTAAAAAAATTATAGGAAATGCCACACCCAAATGATTGCTTTATAACTTCTTCTTCAAATGTAGCAAATTTATTTTGTGGTAACATAATTATAATTAATATAAATTAACTTTGTTTAAACCACTTATTTATTGAAAAAAATCAACATGTTTCAAAGCCAATGGCTTCTTCATCAGGAAAAAGATTAGGTTTTTCTGATGAAGAAGCCATTGGCTTTGAAACATGTTGATTTTTTTCAATAAATAAGTGGTTTAAACAAAGTTAATTTATATTAATTATGATTGCTTTATACTTTAAACTGAATAAATTATTTTGTACACATTTGTCCCTTCATCGGGATACAACGTGTATTTATCAAAAATCAATCAGTTGTGACAAGGTCTTCAGCATGCTCTAGAATAGTCCCTTTAAATAAATGAAAAGTTTACAGATTTCGAACATATATACAAAATTCAAAAATTTGATAATATGTGGATGTTCTTACGTTGGATTTGGTGAACGTTGCATTGTGTAGAGTTATCACATCAGCCGGCTCATACAGATCGCAAGACCTGGGCCATCCTATAAAAAGACTTCCATACATAGTGAGACTTCTGCAATTTATCTTAGTTAAAAAATATCTGCTACGACCATTTGAACAACAGAATGAATTTACATACTTTTTACAAAATTTAAAAAAAAACAGCATTTTATAATTTACCTGCGACAACAATATCTACAAAATTATTTAGAATATAATATTAAGAAAAATTTATACTTTTTGTGCTATTAGCATTCAGTTAAATTTAGAATTAGTCGTGTAGTAATATTTATTATATTTATAAAGGCGTGGTAAATTTGGTTCCCATCCCCATAAGTTTAATATTATTTTCCGTTACGAAAAGTTACACATACCTTTTGAAGTTATCAGATATTTGCAATATCTTATCAATGATATTGCAAATCTTTGCCAATAGAATCGATATACGAGAAACATGAGTGTTTTCATATAAATAAAGCTCAATCGAACGGTATAATCAGTGCTAAAAGTGATCGCGTCGCGCAAAATAACCCCCATAATATTAAATCCGGTTATTAATAATATTATATTATACTATAGTGTCGCCATCAACTATTGTCAAGGAAGATGTCTGACCCTGATGAGGTAAGGAAAAAAACATTTAATAATTTTCAAGTAATATAAAATTTGATTTTATATCATTTTTAAATATATGTTTATTGCTGTTTCCTCACGATAGGAAAACATCTCATGATGATAATTAATATGCAGTGTGTACTTAATTTTAAAAGTACAAATTATTAAGTACAAAATAATTTTCTCAGAAGAACTTTAAATCAGACAGTTAATAATTATGATGAATAACACATGTGAAAACGTCATATTCATTAGCAGCAAAACTTAAAAATTTTAAATTATGAAAAAATATTAGTTAAAAAAACAGTGTTTTAAACAACAAAAATTAATATTATTAATGGATTTACCGTTAATATTGTAAAAATTGTTCATGATGATTAATGATCGTTAAAAAGGTTGGAAATCATAAATGGTAACTACGCATTATCAAAGTCTCTGGAATAGTCCATAGAATCCAGAATCAACTAGAAATATGAAGAAAGTCGAACGTTCTCGTTGCATCGCGAAATCAACATGTTTGTATTAAAGCGAGCAAACTCGCACGCGGCGAGTCAATTGTTGTAAAATTTCTGCAAATACACAGATAAAAGAGAACAGTTTGGCAGCTAACAGTGCGACCAAGCCATTTGTGAATTTAAGAACAGCGCTCCGATTAAATTGCCTAAATAAAATTTAAATTGTTTTTAGTGTATCATTTGCTTCCTACACCCACGATCCTGACAGTAATAATATTTTTTATTTTTCTACTCGAATTTCGAAGGCATCTATGAATCTTTTACTCTTTTATTAATATATTATGTCTGTTGCTTTTTTGATTTTTCACATCATAATATGATGTGAAAAATCAAAAATAGTGTTATAGTGTTTCATTGAATTAATTTTCCTATATATATATTTTTTTATAATGTGCTGCGTTATTTTAAAATGTGTAGGTACTTCCTTTGTGATTGTTATTTTGATTGTTTTCTTGTGTACTTTTCTAATACTGTTTCAATTCAATTCTACGGATGTCCATCTGTTTTAACTATTATTTCAATAATGTTTGTGTTTTAGGCATCATAAGCACACAAATAAATAAATAATTAAGTTTCAGTATCTCTCATCGAACGGTTAGGACTAACTCCATTCAAACGTAGAATAAGGATTTACATGGTTTAGGTGAAAATAAAAATCATTAATTATGTACTGACAAAAAGAACCGGACTTATAATATAATTAAAGTCAAGTAGATTTTCCATCCATTTAACGAAAAATATACTTGTTTCTTGTATGTACATTCCAGTAAAATTTGTTTATTTTATAAGTGTGTCATTATTAAGTAGGATACAGATATAAGATTAACTCTTATTTCCTATGTTTTTGAGACTATTTATCGCATATTTATTTTCAACTTAATTTATTTCCATCATTTGGTTGGTTTCCTATATGGTCTATATTCGAATTGTCAAAATTTATTACTTTATTTTTTCTCCATGTTTTTTTGTCAGTAAAATCACAATTTTCTCATGGCTTTTACTGTTAAAATACACAAAGAGAACACTATCGCAACTTGCGAATAATAAATTATTGTGCGTAACTGTATCTATGGATGGAATAAGTTTAAATATTAAGACTTGCTTACTTTGAACATTTGGGGATATCTTCAATACTTTTTCGGACTTTACTTCTTTTGAAGCTTTGTAGAGGAGCATTAGTGAATATTGTGACATTTATGAATAGAATGGTTATGAAAACTCTTTTATTTCTTATTTGTTTGTTTTTTTGTGATTTCTTGTAATAATTTATTAAATACTAGCTGTGCCCGCGCGGCTTCACATACGTACATTTTTAATAATATTTTATCAATTTAATTTAACATACAGATATATGTCATTGTAGATTTTTTTATAGAACAGTTTTAGTTATACAACTTGCCTGTAAAAAGTATTTGAATATCTATTACCGTTAAGGCAGCATTCGTAAAAAAGGCGTCGCTCGACCATTTTTTCGTCGACTTTTTAACGGTAAAATAGGTCCCTTTTATTTTAACGAGATATAATTATATAACCTATGTTCACCCTGAAGCCTGTAGGCCATTGTCAATATTAATGAAAGATTTTTTTTTAATTAGATGATTCAGAGATTACCTCAAACATCCAAACTTTACCTCTTTATATATTAGTATAAACAATTATGTAAAACTCAATTATATTAAATAAATCATGCTTAAAAATAACTAATGAATTGATAATTATAACTTAAAAAAACTTATTAAATTTACGTGTGTACTGGTTTATGGGAATGTTAAAATTTTCGACTACAGGTGGCGGTAGTAAAAATACAACTTGCATACGAAACAAAGTGTGCAAGTTAAACGTCCAGAAAAAAAAGATAAATATGGTAGTCTATCGTGGGTGGAATTCATGTCATGTCATTAGTCCTTTGAACCTCCAAAAAGACTTCCATACCTACGTTCCCGTATAAAAATAGCTTCGTCTCCATGAGACATTTATAATATATTTTGATAAAAATTGTCCCCCTGGGGTAAAATATTTCATTGCGTTTTTGAAAATTTTTAACACACTCGAAAGAATTCATTTTAAAAACTGAACACTTTTTCTGAAATCTTTCAGAGAATCACTTATCATTAAATATCTTTAATTATTACTGATATAATTACCAGTTCTTTATCTGTAGTAAGTATCTATGTATTGTATCCGCAGCACGAGATCATGTAGTGTTTGTTAATCATGCTATTTGTATTCATTTTTAAAAAAAATTATTTTTGGCAATTCATATTATTATATCACTTATCATTACATATCTATAATTATTACTGATTTAATCACCAGTTCTGTATCTGTAGTAGGTATGTAGAGATCATATAGTGTTTGTTAATCATGCTATTTGTATACATTTTCTAAAAATGGTATTTTTGGCAATCCATATTATTATATTATGTAATAATATGACAATATTATGTATTATTTTGTAATATTATTACATAATATAATATGCAATATTATGTATTATAAATTTCCAGGACGTTACAATAAGTACATGTATAAGTATAAACCTGTAATATATCATTAAACATAGGTACATATAAATTTGCAGAACATTATTACACATACATTTAAACTTGTAGAATAACATTGCACGTGATAATTTGCTGAATATTAATATACATACATACATATATGTGTGATCCTGAAGTGATGTTAAATCGTTATTCCAAACGTTATTATGTGATGGTTAATTCGTTATTTTCGGCACAGTTATTTGGTATTTGTATCTGATATGTGTTGTGATATGTACCTATTAATGATTGATAAATAAGATATAATTGTTGTCTAATACAGTGTTCGAAAAAACGCATGCCTCAACCATTTTTTCATCGACTTTAGTTGTAAAATAGGTCACCACAAAAAGCTTTCTTATTTTAACAGGATATTATATAATATATTATATGTACCTTGAAAGTTCATTATATATAATGATGAAAGGTTTTTTTGAAATCGGATAAGTAGTTTCGGAGATTACCTCCTGCATCCAGACTTAAAAACTTTACCTCTTTATATATTAGTATAGATATAGAATGTTTCTTCATAGATTGAATTCAAAACATTTCCTTTTTTTTATTTAATATTGCGTATGTTTTTCAATTTTCGTTCAAAATTCAAAATAATAGAATATGTATATAATTTTATCACGATAATAAGACAAGAGTTAATCTCTTTACAAAAGGATATTGTTATTTGAGATATTTGAAACATAATTTTTATATGAAAATTAAAATAATTCACATCTACTTTACGTTATGATAAATTATTCCATTTAGTCTTATAAAATCATGAATTTTTAAGAATATAACACATTGTTTAAAATCACTATTTATTAAAATTGCGTTGTATCATGACAATAGAACCATTGGCCCGAAACAAATTGATTGATTAATCAATAAGAAGTTGTTTTATACAAATTGTTTTCTTTTTATTAATATAAATAATGCGCCCACAACGTTATTTTACTATTATTAAAGAAATCTTGAACTACACTACACTAATTACAGTTTTGAAATTTTATAATGGATATTGCGTGAGCACTAAGACATTAAAATAAGATGGCATTCAATCTATACCTTTAAAATCAATGTCTGTCTGTTTTCTATACAAATCTTCTTTAGAACATTCAATAGTACATATATAATATGGAATAAAATAATTATTTAACATAACATAGGAGACATTCCCCCTCCTCCTTTGCCCCACCGCCACCCCCTGATATATTGTCTATATTATATTTTGTATACTTATACACTTTTTACTACTATATTTTGTACATACATTTCATATTGTACAAACAACAATGTAAAAGACTATTAAGCCGTATATATATATATATATGTAAATAAATAAATAAATAAAATGACATAAAATATGCAAGACCTGGTCCGCCAGTTTACAAGCAGCTATATCTGGTGTCAATTCACGCACACCTAGATATCATGGGGTTTGATGTTATAAGATGATTAGTACAAATATTTGCTATCTCAATACAGCGTATCTTGAAGAACAATCAAAATTTGTGCCTGTTTAATGTTATGAAATTTGTTTAAATGTAGCACTGTTAACTTTAATATTTGCACCACGTACACTCTATGTCCCAGACCCTTGCGCTATTAAAATAAGGCTAACTTCTTAAATATACAAACGAGACTAGATGACTCATTCTTCAATGTCACATCCCAGACAGGGGACTTATCCGTGAAGGTTTAGTGTTAGGGGTAGATTTTAGAAACCCCGGACAGGAAATAAACTCATAATTAATTTGCGACTGTACCCCCCCCCTTCCCCTCGACAGGCACGAAATAATAAAAGGTTTCTGCCGTAAGAGTGAAAAAAATCAAAACGTCTTTTCGATGGAAAACAGCCTCACTATGCTATTACTTTATTACAGTTTCTCCCTCAAGGGAGAATATAAGATATTACCTTCGGGATTTTGGGAATTCCTGTACCACAAATCATAACAGATATTTTAGTAAACAATATCAATCAAATACGTAGATAATGATCAAATTAGATAAATCAAATAATGAAGATACATAGGAGAAACTATTAATCGAAAAATATACTTTATACTACCGGTGTTGGCCGGGTGGTTATTGCGCAATACATTGGTCCTAGGGCCTGGACCGACATAGCTTCTTCCACCCACGCTTCTCTTCCCTCTCCACACGGTGGCTAGAGTAACGGACTTGAGGAAGAAGTTGGTGGTAACCAATCCGTTGATGGATCCCAAAAGTTTGGCTTAAATTAGAAGCAGTAAGCGTTAGTGGCATCTCACAAAAGTGGGTGTGGCAACTCGACGTACAGGGGTACTAATAGCGTACGCCATATCTAATGGGTATCCAGGCTTATTAGTTTAATCCAATGATTGACCATAAATGGGCAATGATAGCGGATGCAGCTCTAGCTAATTAAGTCACTCTGGTTACACGTCTGACGACCATCGATGAATAAAAAACCATATAGTCAAATCAAACCAAAGCTTCATGGAAGGCATCTCGAAACAACAGAAATGCGAATGCTTAGATGGTCGGCAGGAGTAACCTTAAAGGACGGACATAAACAATAAGTTGGAGAAACGACAGTCGAGATGGTATGGGCACATAAGCCGGAGACCTTCAGACCACACCGTGAAACAGGCAATGTCTATGGAGCTTCATCGCCAGTCATCCAGAGGAAGACAAAATAACTCCTGGATGACTCAATGCTCCAAAATACTATAGAAAAACGACCTGGATGAAACATAGAGGATACACAGAACCAAAGAAGATACAGCCTGAAAACGAGAAGAGCCGACCCCAACAGCCTACGTAGACAATGAGTTGGGGCAGTACAAGGAAGAAGATACTTTCTACTACCGGTAGTCTCCTTTTTCTTCTTTTAGTTGCCTATCAATTCAACGGACGTTGGCTATTAGAAATTAGTTTACTGCGGCCCGGAACAAATTTACAGTAGACTGGCCAAACCACTGTCTCAGGTTTTTCAGCCATGATGTCCTCCTTCTTCCAGGGCCCCAACTTCCGGCAATCTTTCCCTGCATTATGAGATACAAGATCTCGTACTTCCTTGGATGTCTCGTCACATGTTCGAGATATTGAAGTTTTATGATTTTAGTTGTTTTAACAAGTAAATTTTATTTACTTATCCGAACTATCTTTTTCATTCATTACTCTGTCCATCCAGTTTATGTTGAGTATTCTTCTGTAGATCTACATCTCGACTCAAGCCGCTTTATCAATTCGGTAAGCGTCCATACTTCCATTCTATAAACCAGCAGTCTGTTTAGTGATTTTACAATAGCGACACTATACAGTATTGTCAAGTTTTTATCTATCTATATCTATAAAACACAATGTCTGTCTGTCTGTCTGTTCTCTATACAAATCTACACTGTTTGTCAGATTCAACTCAAATTTTGCGTACTTATGCTCTAGGATCCGGCGGGTAACATACGTGACGTTTCTTTACTCCCCCTTTCCCCTTTCCTTCCCTCTGATATATTTTCAATGCAAAACAGTACCGTTCAACCGATCGGACTCAAAATTTGGAAACTTATTCTTTAGAACCCGGCGGGTAACATAGGTGATTTTTCCCTTTCCCCTACCACAGATATATCTTCTGTATAAATCTGCATATTATTAAGTGAGAATTTGACGAAATTTTATACAGTCGCATGGAAATTTCATTCATATTTTTCACAAAGACTAAGCTATTTAATTAGGAAACATGCAAGGAAGTCTTTAAGCTAAAGAGTGGTCCAGGGCTTACAATCTCTATAAGCCGGCTTGCAGTCAGCTCAATTTAACGTTCATCAATTCCATCACAAGAACATTCACACATCTTCAAAATTTTTATATTTGTACATATATATGTTATCATTACCAGAGGAAAAAATCTATGTATACCATATAATGTGAAGGACTATAGATGTCTCTTGCTTCGTCCATTTGAATATATGAATGAACCGAACCTACAACATTAAAAAAAATTGATAATGTATGGATGTTCTTACGGTGGAATTAATGAACGTTGCATTGTGTAAAGTGATCGCTTAAGCCAGCTCGTACAGTTCATAATTTCTTTGGCCACCCTATAAAAAACAAACAATTTCATACGTGTTTCCCGTTGCATAAGAGAAACATGTATGGAAGTATTTTTGTATGTTGGCCCAGAGCATACAACCTGTACGAGCTGGCTTTAGTGATCACTCTACAACGTTTACTAATTCCATCGTAGAAATATCGACATATAATTTTTGAAAGTTGTACGCATATATATGTATGTTCCAAATCTGAAAACTTTTAATATGTTTGAAGGGATTATGATTAATATATGTATACGAAATAGTAAAAATAGATTTCATCGCTGGTAATGATACCTCGTTTTTTTTTTAAATGGCTACTGATTTCAGATTTGGAACATATGTAGGTACCAGTGGCGTGCAACGCATACAAGCAAAAAAGCTGTGCATTAGTAAAGATTCTGTGAAACAAATATTAATCAAATAATCCTTATCTTAAGAAAAAGTTTATTTAGAAGTAATTCGTCCTACGGCTAGAAGTTTTATTTCCGACTTTTCTGTGCCTAACTTCATGTCAATTCTTCATTTATTTCGCCCAATATTTCGTTCCATAGATATAGTCAAGTCGAGAAAAAAACCGTGTATTTTTAAGGCTGCCAGTTTTGTGTAATAAACAAGTAAATTTATCGTGCTTCTTCGAAAGGTCCTATGCCAGGAGAGAACTATGCGCACGTAATTGCAAAAATTTATTTTTAACAAATTCCACCCAAAACTTTCGGTGTAAATTCTAAGTCTTTTCCATGGTAATGTTAATACAAATACCATCTGTCATCTGTCATATTATCATAATGATCATAAAATCATTGATTTATTTTTGTGAAAATAAACGATTATCTGAAATTAGTATTGTTCCCGATTTAATTATACATAAATCGTCTTCGAAATATATTGAAATTTTTTGCCGTATTAGATATACTTATATTAAATATTTATTTATTTAGGAAATATTGTTTACATCTTTTAGAGTGCAGTTATTTTTGTGGATTGAAGCTACTCAAAATAGTTCATTATATATATTTGAAAAAAAAATTAAAAATGTTTATACCCTTATAGGTATATATATGTTATATATATAATATATATATCTATATATTATATATATATATCTATCATCTATCTCTAATATATATATCCCTAGATATATAGTCGGTCACAGCATAACCTAAGTTTATAGCCACCGCACGCCACTGGTAGGTACCTACATAAAACTTTAAAAAATTTGAAAATGTACGGACGTTCTTACAATGGCACTGATGAACAATTCATTGCGTAGAGTGATCACTTAGCCCTGAGATATCCTATAAAAAGAGACTCCCATACACATTTCTCATAGCTTCGTCTCTGTTAGACTTCTATAATTTATCTTATGTAATAATTTCCATTTCTTTTTCATCAATTCCATCAATTTCCTTTCCAAACGATTTTCATTTCCAGGCGAAAAATTGTGTAGTTATAAATGTGTATCGCAAACAATTGTGGCCGGAAATAAATTCGAGCGAACAATGTTTCTAGAACTCGGTATTTTCCGTGTAGAGCCGGGTGATTCCGACCTCTCTGTTCTGTAAGCGCAAACTATTACCTTTCTCAACTTATTGTTGTTTTCTCAAAGGCACAGATTGTTTGTTTTCCTTCGGACGAGATAGGGAGGTCTAGATAAAAAAAAATATCGGGTGTACCGTACACTCAGGGTAGTTTTGTTTGTAAACTGCCCGCAATCTCCCAGCTAGTTCTAAGTAACATCTACTCCTAGTGGGGGCTCGTGTGCTATATCATTTGCATATATTTTAAGGATAAAATATTCTTCCTCTTCTTCTATTTCTTTTAGTAGATCTGTTGATCTGTGATATAGAAAACTACACTTCCTAGGATGAAGAGGTCCAGCTATCCCTCCATCTTTACGGTGGTCTTCCCGGTGGGTGTCGTCGAGAGGGGATTTCATTCGCTGCTGTATGCTCGAGTCTGTACCTTGCATTCTGGCTACGTGATCCTTCCAGAACTTCTTTCTGGATATACTCCATCGTGCTATGTTCTCTATTTTGCAATTTTTCCTTACGTCTGCATTTCGAATATGCTCACGTAGAGTTTTTCCAGTAATTTATCTTTGATTTCAGATGTTCTGAGGAGTCCTTTGTTATGGATAATGTCAGTTCGCGTCTCTACAGCATACAGTAGGAACGTCATTTCAATTTTAATCAGTCCATCATAAATATTCTTATATTGTTATTATTATTATTATTGGCGGCCCTTGTAGCGCAGTGGATATGACACTGGCTTCCCACACCAAGGATTTAGGGTTTGATTCCCGGTGATTCCATTTGGTTTACTCAAGCCTGGGTGTTTTGTGATGTATTTCGCTTCTGTGGTTGGGCCTCCTGTTCTGTTGAAGCGTAAAAAAATACTTATTACACATGCGTTTTTCATACATTTAGAGCACATCCTAGGAGTATTACTATGTTGTCTCGTGGGCCTCGTTTTCGCTTTCGTCTGATTCTAAGTCATTCCTCAGACATTCAATCTGCTGGAGATTCCAGTTCTTATCCATATTGCGCCACAAATCTAAAAAATACAAAAAGAAATTAAAAAATATGTAGAAAAATACTGACGTAACTACACTCGTGGGAGACCTAGGTCCGGGAGCGACACGTACCTCGTGAACTATAAACACTAGCTTGGTGCACGTACTCTCCCCGCGAGCTCTCGGACGGCGCTGGGATACACGAGACCGCTACTGCCTCGCGCCAAAAACAATAAAAATATTTCCAAAAATGTGTGCACTGGGGGACCCTACACCCCTCCCCCGCCGAGTAGTGTTAATTGATCTGTGGGATAGGTTCTAGAATTCTTAAATATTATATTAATATCAATTTTTGTGTGATTTTAAGAGCCTTGAGTTTACTTTATAGGTTCCACCCCAACCTACGATTCCACATTGCAATATGGATTGTATAAAGACTGTTTCTAAGTGTATGTGTTCATTCTTTACTTTCTTAATATGCTTTCGCAGTAATTAATCGTTGCTGAACTGTGTAGCAATTCATTTTGTGATGGCGTATTGTTTCCACGATAACTTTCTTTCTTTTTTAAATAAGAAATGGCACTACTGGAGAAATAGCGGCAATTTCAAATCGGCTACTTCTTGTTGGAACACCCGATATAATTTTACAGCAAGATATCTTTATTAAAAACGTATAAATGAACATTAAAGAAAAGTGTTATTTTCGTAATAAAGTAGCAGAGGTCACATCTCTATCTTGGCGGGCGTTGATTGACACACTACATAATTATATCACCACGATACGGATTAATAACAATTCGTGTTATTATTTGTTTCTGATAGCAGGGTCCAAAATGTCAGTTCTCGTCGCGAACACTTACGAAACGGATGTGCTCGCTGACGGACAAGATTTTCGAACCCCAGCGCACTTGAGCGCAAGGGAATTTTAAAACAGTCAAAATTTACATTTTATATTTCTTTAATTCTCCGACAGCTGTCTTCTACGGCGGTTTTATTTAGAATCGTCCTTACAGAAAGGTTGTGTGGTGTTTGTATTTAAACTGTACAATGTGGGGACAGCAAGCCGCCCGCCTGACAGCGGACATCCTGAACACCGGTCGGCTCCTTTCAACCGGAAATGGAACGTTCTACAGATTTCCGGTGGCCACTTACATTTGGCGCCCTTACAGCACGAGAAAATCGTCCTCGGCTAGCCGGCAGCTGGAGGTGAGTTTTGATTAATGTTTCCTTTCGAAACACTTGATAACTGGAACGGCGATAAAGCAATATTGTGCCCCTAAGTAAATAAATGTTACAGGTTTTCATTAAGTTCCGCATTCAATTTTTTATCAGACAATTTAACAGACAATTCTATCATATTTTTCTTCTGGTCCCGCACAGTGGACTGTAAATGGGGCTCCCATCTTCTTCTTTTTCTTCCTTAGCCTTTTTCCCTCCACTGCTTGATGTAGGCCTCTTCCATTTTCTTCCACTCATATCTGTTTTTCCCCCTTTGCATCCAAGTTCTTCCTGCTTGCTGGACAGTGTCATCAGACAATGGCCAATGTTCCATAGATTTAGAGAATTATTCTTTGAAATTGAATTATTTCTTGCTTGATACTTTCTTAAGAGTCCTAAACAAACTTACATAATATCAAATAAGGATATAATTTTAAGCATTATGTACAGTAATTGACCTTAATTAGAAAATTCCTATGGAGAAAGAAAAAAATTATGAATAATGAGCTACAACTCGACTATTGCAGGAGTGCGCAACATTATTTTTAACAAGACGATTTTTTATATTTTTTGTGATTTTTGCATACTTCATTTTCTGACATAGGTGCGCTTTTTATTTTTAAAAAAATAGAAAAATAAAATCACTGGGTAGTACGTTCTAAATTTTTTAAGCAGCCAAATTTTGCATAAATATTATTAAATGCATAAAATATAAATAGTAAAGGTACTTAGTACCTTCAATATACCTACAATCATTACTTTGTAATTAATAACCGTGTGACGTAACTTTTAGCTATCGTTCTATTTCATGCCCATGTAGATTACCTATCATCAAAGGCAAGAAAAATAAGTTGAATGTTTTATCTAATATCTTAACAGTTTGACTCTCGTAATCTAAAGGGCAAGGCTCTGGCTTCTTTTGCTGTGAATACTCCATACGTTTTCTCAAGCCTGGGTCTTTAAGGCCAGACATTCATTGCAAATGAATATTTTGTTAAAAAATCTGGGTTTTTTATTATTCATTTATATCATTATTTATATACTTAACTATACATTATTAAATAATAATATTAATAAATAAAAATTTTGTTGTTATATAAAAGTATTAACTTATACATTATGTATAAAATTTAGAAATTATAAGCATTAATCGACAAGCCATGGCCAAAAAATTCATTTTCAATGTCTTATACGAAATCAAAATATTCTGAATATTGATAGGTATGTAGAATATATTTTCTTGTGAATATAAATCTAGAATCGTGAGAGTAAAATCATTCTGAAGTAATTAAAAAATGTTCAATATTAATAAAGTTATGAATTTTTTAATTTGTTACAAATATTTACGTTTTTTGATGATTTTAAAACGCTTTTCATTTATATAAAGAAATGATTTTAAACAATATGTTGTGTTCATAACTTATGCTGTGAATCTTCACCTACTATTTAAAAGTTACTGTTTTTATTAAAAATACGTTAATTACTGTTTATAAATAAAATTTTCACGCATGAAATATGTCAAAAAAATGACGCAGTTTTAAAATGAATGTAGCTCTTGTATTTCGAGTAATTCGGCCTCGCGATCTAGGTAGTTGTAGAAAATAATTTTTTAAAAATACCATCCATCGGGTATATTTGTTTTTGGATAGCTTATTTGGCTACTGCTTTATCTACTTCTCGTATCTTACTCAATATCACATGGTTGCACCTCTTATGGTTACTTTTGCAGTGACCTTGGGCTTGCTGAAGCAGTGACCTAACAAACATAATTTTGTATTTTTTTAATTTTATAGATCATTAAAATATTCAAAAGTTTACCGCTAAATTTTAATTAATTTGTAATTTTGACATCAGTGCTAAATTTGTGATCTGTAGAATTCTAATCTTTTTTATTTTGAAACTCCGATTTTGCAGAATAAATAAATAAAATATTTTCGTCTTAATAGTAAATAATTATAATTTTATAAACATTTTTACAATGAAGCATGCATTAATAGTATAAAAGAATACAATAGTGCTTAATTATCATGAATCATTTTGTGTTGAAAAGATGTAATTATACATATAAAAGTGCACGTATGTGGACAAAATTTTGTTTAAGAATAAACAACTTTTTTAGTATATACATAATCGGGAAGCTAGAAGCTTCCATTATCTGACTGGTTCGTTGTTGTAAACAAAACATAAAAATGAATTTGCCAGCGAATTGCTTCTGCGGTCTAGCCATTATTCTGACTACTTCAATAGCTGCGTTGATTCTGAATATGTCAATAGGGCTTATCGATTCTGAATATTTTATCTCTGAGTATTAAAACGAAAATAAACTATAGTAACGGGGTCGTGGATATGGGAGACAAATGAAACACTATTTAAAAAAAATATTTGTCACTTAATCGGGAATATTTCATTCTCAAGCAGGCACTTGGGTACTTCTTCTCTGGCAATATATTTTTCGCTTGTTCTGGCCATACTCGCACGATCCGATTTTGTCTGTGGCATAAGCCCACTCTCAGAAATAACAACAATAACATTCTTGTTGTTATTTCGCGCGCCCGCTCGCCTTTTATACAAAACATGTTGGGTTGTCGATTGTTCGAGACTGTTCGACTTGTTTCTCCATCTTTCCAGTAATTTCTCCATATTTCTATTTTATTTGTACAAATGGGATAATACTCTAATTGGTCGGTAGTCCTCTAGGTTTTTAGATTTTTCCTTCTTATTTAATAGTAGAACTTCAGCATTTTTTCATTTTTCATGTATGACTTGTTTAGGAGTAATTTTACTGTTTCAATTCTTTAACATGTCGCTCTTTACTTTACATGTTTATCTTCTTTGGAGTTTTGATGAATGAAATTCGATGAATATGAATAACCAATGATAACTATCAAAAAAAGGTGGATATATATGAGTACACATTTTATCTACATTATCCACTCCCTTAAGTTACTGACTTTGCTGTTTAACCTTAGAATGGTTTTAAACCTTAGGTTTTATGCACAAAATACCGATTCATCTTACACAAAAAAACTTTCGAAGAAGAAAATTATGAAGTTTGCTGATTTTACGATATAAACCTAATCAACATTAATACTTTAAATAATGATAACTTTGCAAATACATGTATAGTCAAGTAATATGGATATCATAAAATGTATATTTTACTTAAGATAACTGACGAACCTATTGGCGTGTGATTACTTGAATATGCAAATAATAATAGCATTATCTTTGTTTTATTCAATACTTCAAATATAATCATTTCTCGTCGTGTTTATTTTTTTTTATTGTCAATTCAATGAATCAAATCACTGACTTATCTAATGATAGGTTTTATCAGAAGTGTGAAGTCCATAGATACGGAGTAGTTTCTACTTTACACGTGAATTAATATATATAATACGCCCTAAAAATTATTTTCTTTCAACATTTGAGTAATCTATATATAAATCACGGTGCATATAGAAATTATCACGGTGAACATTTCGAACGCTGTTTAATAAAAGATGTGTTACATAAAATGAAAAAAATGGAATATGATTTACATAAACTGTGTTACATAAAATGAAAAAAATCGAATTTAATTTGTTTTATTTTACTTTACGTTGTACGGATATAATTGAGCGTTAATAGACAGGATTTTAGAATCAAAAATTCATAATTAACTTACAAAAACATACTTATACTCAGGTCAAAACATTAATACCACTGATAATACACATTGGCGTAAAATTCTATATGATAGGAATTGAGTTAACAATAAACATAAACATGATTAATATATAATCAAATAATCGCTTTACTGATTAATTATAATACAATCAGGATTACGTTTAATTCGATTATTTCGCAATATTATATGGTTCACTATAATTTTTATTTGAAGGTTTTTATTAAGTGTTCAATGTGTTGGTTCCGTATCGATAATGATATCCACATAAGCAATTTTGGGACATCCAGTAGTAATGACAGGATACTACAAGATGGCCTCCCAGAGTTCTGAAATGGAGACCTTGGGAAAATAAAAGAGGCATCGGAAGACCTCAAAAGAGATGGGCCGATAATATTGTCGCTGTGGGGGGAAAGAAATTGCTACAATTAGCCAGCAACAGGGAAGAATGGAAAAATAAGGAAAAGGCCTATATCCAGCAGTGGAAAGACGAAGGCCGATGCAGAAGAAGAAGAGGAAGTTGTAATGAAATCTATTTATACACTTAATTTACATTGATTATTTTAAAAGTATGTTATAATTGTAATTTTATTCAACAATGTTTTTATATTTCTGTCCACAGAGGGATAATTATTAGAAAATTTAATTTATTGACGGCTCGCAGACACTTATCTATTTAACAGCTACGAAATCTATGTAAAGTCATGGATAAGACTATAGATGTCTCTAGCATACTCTATTAGAATATATAAAAGAAACTGATTCTGAACATATATACAACTTTATATAATTTGATATTGTGTGTATATTCTTACGGTAAAATCGTAACGTTGCATTGTGTAAAGTGATTATTAAATCTAGCTCATATGGATCATGAGCCCTGGGCCACCCTATTAAGATATCCATACATGTTTCCCACAAAAATAGCTCCTCTCTATGAGACTTCTATAATTTATCTTAATTAATAATTATTTTAAATTGCACAAAAAAATGACCCGCATTTTTACAGTGTGATTTTTTTGACAGGACCGTTCGACGTCTAAATATAGAAATCATTTAAAAATTTGTCATTTTGTTGAGTAACCATGTGATTGATTGGTTGCCTAGTTTACAAATAATTGATTAACTATCATTATGAGAGTAAGAAGATGTTTGATAAGAGTTTTTACGTAAGTGAGTGGCCTTCATATCGTTAATTAATTTTATTATAACGATAATGAAAACTAAGTTATCTAACAAAAATGATAAGTGATAGTAAACTATCACTTATCATTTTTGTTGTATAAAATAAAATAAAATTAATTATAGTTATTATATATCAAACACATATATATATAAATCTTTTGTATTTTATGAACAACGCATTGTAAGTTATACCTCTTACATACCTATACATAAAAGAGATATGTTCAAATAATATCGAACCTTTATTTTTTCTTCTTCAAGAAGAGCATAATGATTTTGTTCTGACTATTAATATAATTTATAAAATTATTATTTGTTTTCCCCACTTATATATTGAAAATATCATAAAGATTCAGAGCCCACGGCCCCTTCATCAGGATACAATGTATTCTTACAAATTAAAAATCAAAAATAATAATATTAGTATAAACTTAATATTATAAATTACCAGCCCCTTTTTAAAATAGTTATTTTTTACATTTGTTTTTATGTTAGTACTTGATAATTCTTTCATTCCCCATATACATTTTTTAATATTTTTATTTCTATACTTTAACTTTTAATTTTTAAAGTTCGATACTTTTTGAACAGCGCGTAATATATCTTTATTAAAATACATATTGAAAATAAAATAAGATCTCGAAAGTCTCTGATGAAGTCTGAATCTTGTATTCATATTGAATTAAAAATACTATTGTGTAAGCAGTTCATATTTTATTTTATTTAGAATTTCATCGAAACTGAAAACAAATATTGAAAATAATCTCAAGAATCAAAAATAATTCATAAATTTTCTGTACTCAAATTCGGTCTCCCAAATTTTATTTGCTTTTTCTGAATAATAACTCCAATAATCACTCAGCCATGTACGGAATGCCTTCAGCTTCATCATAACTAAAAACTTTATATTATACAATCTCATATAACTCGCATTCTCTCTTTGATTTTCTATTGTACTCTTAGTATTTAAAAATATATATATATTATACCACATTATTATTTGAGTCATCTGGTAGTATTAGTGACAGACATTGTTACGTAGAGAATTATATATTTTGATTAATACCGATGACATATACGATATGGAAATGGATGCACTAATTACTTTTAATTTTCATTAATCTGAAATATTAAAGAAAAATCTATATATAAAAACAAAATCATTGCAAAGGCGCCTCCATTCGTCCCTGTCTTGCGCTGATTGTGCGGCTTCCGTCCATTGTAGTCCCATCCTTTCCTCACACAGTTTCTGGAGTTGCCTCGCCCAACTGTCTCTGGGGCGGCCCACTGGACGTCTTCCCTCAGGAATAGCACTCGGTATATTCCTAGAAATTCGGTTATCAGACATTCTTAGTACGTGCCCAAGCCACCTAAGTTGCGATTTTTCTATGAAGATAAATAATAAGGTAATTTTTCAAATAAAGAATATTTTATTTTAAAAAGCATAAAGTCAATGTTTTCAATCTGTTTAATAACAATTTTGAAATCATGCTTATTTTGAAAACTTAATGTGAATTTTAACTCCCTTTATATTAACTCGTGGCGTCTGCTTGCTTGCCGTCAACAAAATCTTTGGATCGATTTTTGACCCTTCTCCCGTGATCCAATCGAGCTGAAACTTGGCAAATAGACTCGTGGCGACGATCAAGAAGATCTATCAAATTTTCGTTAAAAAAAATTAATAATTATAGTATAATTTCGGATTTTAGAAATTTTATTGGTTTTTTCAAATTGGAATCATTAGAAAAGTTTGATTACGGCGGCCCGATAACGTCGCGGAATATTTTCTAAATTTGAATTACTCCGTCGGTATGGATAATAGGTACTTCACTATGAATGTCTAAAATCTAAATTGACTGACAAATATTTTTAGAATTTAATTTTCAAAGCATGAAGTGTCTTATCAAAGCTCAAAACATCTGACATTTTAGAAATATATTAAATTACAGTAAATTTAGTGTTATGTTATGTGTTTTAATTCGTCTTTAATTGTTGTTATATTTTACAAAGAAAGGGAGTATTATAAAAACTTGGTTTTTAAGGGTAACTTTTTTATAGTTTATGTACCTTTGCTTATTATTCGTTTAGAAAACAATAAATAAATATTTATATTTTGCGTCTATCGTTTACTCAAAAAATACTGTTACGAGTTTTTGTAAACGCACTGTTACTCACACTGACGCAAGTGGCTTTCATGAAATGAACAGACTTTACATGGAAATTATTTAAGAACACGATCGCGCAAAATGGCGCAAGACCATTGTGGGAATCCCAATTGCCGAATCAAATGTTTACTGCGCCTAATTGTAATTACTTCCAGGTGTTGGTTACCTCCATTGCTCACTGCACGATAGTTACTATCCGAGTTGAAACTAGTTAACCGATTACTGCCTCGCGAAAAGCACTTTTGGTACGAAACTCCCCGGAGAAATGCGTAAAATATATCGCCAGATTTCGATTAAGTTAATTGCCAAAGCAGAGATTATATCGCCCTCCTTTATACAGTCAACGAAATAGAATGCTCGTGCTGTAACTATTACGTCGCAAATTTATCACCAGGTACAGGTGATTCAGTTTTCAATCGTTGCGGGGCTTCCAAAGAGCGTATAAAGTGTAATTTGAAACCAATCGGAACGCCATAATTGCATGGTAAAGATAAATTGATTTTGATTTAATTCTGAGATGACTTGAGTAGCTTGTATCAAAAGCGGGCCATAATTTAGATTTTAAGAAAATCAGAGTTCAAGTTTTATTTTTTAATGTAACAATATTAAATTCAATTTTAGTTCTCCGAAATATCATAAAAAATTCATAATCGTCATCTTCATCCCCTTGTCCTAATAGGGTCGGAGGCCCAAATACTCTACAAGGTGCTTCAATATTATCCTGTCTTGCGCTGTTTCCGTATGAGTCAGTCAGTCCAGACCCATTCTGTTTCTCCCAACTAAATCTGGGGCGATCCACCCGTCGTCTTCCTTCCGGGGTTGCCAAGAGGATTCTGTTTGGTATTCATCTCTCTGGCATTTTTAACACATGTCCAAGCCCCCTCATTTATGATTTTGCTATATGTAGTGTATGTCGGCACTTATTATAAGAAATTCCAATATGATAATTAATACAGGTAAAAAAAAAACATTTTGAAAATCTATATTAAATAATCCTACCTCATTTTTATATATTTTTATCAAAAGCTGTTAAATAACTTATCTGTTTATTTATATAAATAAAATACAAAACATTTAAAAAAGTTAATAATTGTATATAACTGAAGTGTTACACAATTAAAAAACATCATTAAACACAATTTATCATTAATCATTAATGTCAAATATTTTAGAATAATAATATAATATTAAACGAAAATGTATACAGTAACACAATTTCAACTAGAGATTTTATAAATGCGAATGGTCAGACGGCAGTGTTATCGGTATTTCTGTAATTGAAGAATGGAAATTAACCGAAGAAATATAAGGTGACATGAGATATTTAAGATCTAGTTCTAAAAAAAATTCTGAATATAACGTGGATTGTAGAGTTGTGAATAAAAATGTTATGGTATGAAGTATTTAATACAACAAAAATCCGAAAATTTCAATATCTGATACGTAATGAGACACATAATTAAACACAATTTATCATTAATCATTAATGTCAAATATTTTAGAATAATAATAAAATATTAAACGAAAATGTATACAGTAACACAATTTCAACTAGATATTTTTTAAATGCGAATGGTCAGACGGCAGTGTTATCGGTATTTCTGTAATTGAAGAATGGAAATTAACCGAAGAAATATAAGGTGACATGAGATATTTAAGATCTAGTTCTAAAAAAAATTCTGAATATAACGTGGATTGTAGAGTTGTGAATAAAAATGTTATGGTATGAAGTATTTAATACAACAAAAATCCGAAAATTTCAATATCTGATACGTAATGAGACACATAATTAAACACAATTTATCATTAATCATTAATGTCAAATATTTTAGAATAATAATATAATATTAAACGAAAATGTATACAGTAACACAATTTCAACTAGATATTTTTTAAATGCGAATGGTCAGACGGAAGTGTTATCGGTATTTCTGTAATAGAAGAATGGAAATTAACCGAAGAGATATAAGGTGACATGAGATATTTAAGATCTATATCTAAAAAAAATACTGAAGATAACGTGGATTGTAGAGTTGTGAATAAAAATGTTATGGTATGAAGTAGTTAATACAACAAAAATCCGAAAATTTCAATATCTGGCACGTAATGAGACACATAATATATTATATTTGTTACTGTCGAAGGTACGCGTTAAATATTTTCTAATACATACATCATTTAGAGTATTTGATAAATATTTCCTAGAGTATTGTATAACTTATCCAGTCGTAAAACATTTTGTAATTATTACATTTCTGACTCTAGAAAATTAATGAATAAAAAATGTATATTTAAAAAGCATGTTTTCAGAATAGAGTGATTAAATCTACTTACCTAATTTGTATTTTTTAAGTTAATAGTTTCTTTCTAAATTTCAGTATTGGAAGAATATTTTTGATATAAAGCCAAGCTCTCAGTCATAGTGATCAATAAACATTTTGTTTTCGTTAAATGGTACTATTCCAGCAGCGGAAATTGAATCTGAGACCAAATAAAATATTTTATAAGATTATTCTCACGATAACAACATCCTTATAATATTCAAAATAGAGGGACGTACTTATTAACGTACACGCAATGTTTCTGTGTGAAATATCAAGACATTTCCCAAGTGTCGCTACTTCGATTTAAATGTAGTCTGTTTAATACTTCACCTCGACTAATACAGTATAATTAAACTCAAGTAAAGAAACTTACTTTATACTTTCCAACTTTCCAATCACTGTAAAAATGGATTTACCGTAATATCCTATATCTATACGTATTTTACATTTACATACGCTTACACTGCGAATGCAAGAACCCATCATGTTGTACAATCTTTATTGCAAATAAGAAAATACAACCAAAATATCATTTCTATCGAATGGAATCGTTGTTGGAATATGTAGATTATTTCACAAAACATAGCAAAATATTCGATATGATCTTTTTATTGACGTTCTTCCAATAGCAAGAATTGTCATTTCACGAGAGAGGAAACAACTATTCAAATTATATTTTAAATGTCAAATCGTTGATCATATTTATTGTCATATTATCATAAAAACATTGATCGATATTTATCCAAGACACAAACCATTTGGATTTATTTATAACCATACTTATAATAATAATCGAGACTAGTTCGACAAGCGCCAAAAATCAAATTAGTCGTCAGTGTTTTCAGCAATGCTATTTTACGTTATAATTCCAATCATTCAATCATCTCTGATTGAGTATTAATTTTTATGTAATTGTACAATGATACACCCTCACCTTAAGTTTTTAGGTAATTTTTTTTATTTATTTTGGGAATGTGCCCTGAAAACCATTACGGCCATAGAAGTCTGTCACATGAAACAAGACTAGCGGTTTGTAATGGAGTTCTGGTGCCAAAAAAGAATGAAATTATGCTGTATATGGTGAAAAGGCGGTCGCTTAGATGCATGTGCGGAAAATCTGTGTTCCATAGAGTGAAGAATGACCAAATTAAAACTGAATGTAGTGCTGCGTTCAGCGTAATAGATAGAGTAAGGAAAGAATCGCTGAGATGGTTTGGTCATGCGGGACGGAGTGAGGAGAGAATAGTAAAGAAAATATATGAAGCGAGTGTTGAAGCAGCGGGATTAGAGGGCGTCCGCGAAAGGCATCATCAGACAATTCATATATTGGGAACTGCCCTATTAAAAACTACAACAATCGAAATGTGTGAATGAGAAGATGTATGAATACAGTTGAAGAAAAAATATTGTGCCAGGATAGAAGAGTGTGACGTTTTATCCTATCTGCCTACCTCTGCGGAGAAACTGCCGGATGGTTAGTTAGTGAAATACTCTCGTCCTTTTAAATAACTAAGGAGAAGACGTTGTAGGAAATTGGGGATGAATATAAAGTCGGTCTTCCACTTGAAAATTATTTTTCGACTTGTAAAAATAAGTTATATCGCGACAATATTATTAGCGGTAAACGGTTTAGTTATTCTCGTTCTGGTTAAATGCCAAGTGCGCCAAGATTGCGCATCCCTTTTTGTCCCCATTCACTCTCTCATATTTTCTGTCTCATTCATTCTAACAGACTTTTTTCTAGATACATTACAGTTAGTCATACAAATAGTTTTTGCTGAAATAACAGCCAAGGGTATGCAGCAGTCAAATGGACGGGGAGCCGATCGCTTTCAACTAATATATAAATTTTTAAAATCTTATTTCAATGTTTAGCGCCATTCTCTGCCGCAAGTTTCAGCACATCAACATTATTTTTTAAAAGCTCAGCTGCTTGTGCATTCAGGTCTTTCAATTTCATTATTTTTTATACTATTAATTTTTGCAGCTGGATAACATCGAAGGACCGAGGCTGCGTCAGTCCACGTTCGGCGAGAGGTCCCAACTGAAGTACGCCAAGAGGCTGGTCATCAAGCTGGGCAGCGCTGTCATCACCAGAGAGGACTACAACGGCCTGGCGCTGGGCAGGCTGGCCTCCATCGTGGAGCAGGTAGCAAAAAATACTTTGTGTGTTTTAAGTTTTTGACATTCGATGACATAATTTCAGTGGCCACGAACGACTGAGTGAGCAAAGAAAAACCAAACCTTCATCCAAATCTGTCGTGTTTAAATAAATTACCGTTATTTGTTACTACTTTCCTATTGCACTTTAAACCACACTGGCTGTGCCCGCAGCTTCGCCCGCGTGTAATTTAGTTTGAGACTATAAGAGTATCGGTGAAAAATCAATATAATCCAACATAAAATATTCATTCGCTTTAATACTAATCAAATAAAATAATGAAAAACTTGGCAAACAATATTTTTCAAATTTCTGCACTACAACTCAGAACTCTTATTTCTGTCGTATATATTCTTCGTGCTTTAATTTCGGGAATAAGCAGAATGAATATGTTATTAAAGAATGCCACAAACACCTTCATTCAATAAAACCTTCAATCATATCTTCTTCTTCTTCCATCAGTTCTCTCTATTGAGTAGCGTGATTCCCATGTTGTGATTTATTGATATCCTTGACCATCTTCCTCTATCTTTCTATGTAGCCTGCAGTTAGGACAGACGTCCCAAAAGAATAGCCAATAACAACTGTTTGGATATCGCCTTCTATCTATCCGACTTTCACCTTTTTAATTATCACTAACTTCTCCAGATTGCAATACACTCTAATCCTTAATTGCTGTTGCATGATTAAGGCATACTTCATTTCAAAGGTATCAAGTTTTATTTTATTATATGCTCTCGATGTCCATGTTTCCACTTCGTAGAGGCATATGAAAAAAAAACGATTTCCCATTTTTATCACTGGCAAAATAACTTATTTCTACAAATGACTCCATATCATATATATTTCCCTGCGCGATAAGTTGTAAGATAATCATATTTTTCTTACATATATGTCCGATGTATGCAGTTTTTCATAGTTTGATATTTGTTATTAGAGAAAATAATTTATGTTAATTATCATATTGTGAATTTAACATTTGATTGTACACTACTCAAATATTGAGTTAATCTGTATTGTTTTCCATATTCTAGAATGTATATTGACCTCCGATGATAATATTAAATTTCGGAATTTCGTATTTACGTACCGCAAACAAGATCTCATACAAAATTAAAATACGTGGAAATAAGTCTCAGTGATTTTATTACATTTTCTTGAACTAGAACCCAAGTGAATAAACTCACAAGCTTCTAGCACCGTCGGAATTTCTATTACTCGTCTTATCAAAGGAGTCTCCGAGTAATAACGCATACTACCTATTTGTATGGTTTATATCTGAGATCGGATTGAATTAGATTTTTTTTCGAATTTTTTTAAGTATACGATACTCTTAGTATTCTACGTGCAGGTAGACCGTCGTCGTAAATGTAGCATCACTTTTCATTTTGTTTATACTTTATTGTTATAAATATCCTTTTTTTTATATTTAAAGATGAATTAAGCGTGTAAAAAATTCTAACAAAAAACTCTCTAGATATTAAAATGGTGTATTACGTGATAGTGCAGTCCCACTTAGAGTATGGCATTATTGGGTGGAAAGGGACTAAGTAGTACACATAGAACAAAGGGGAAAATAAAGATTCCATCTGTAAGAACCACCATGGTACAACATCATTATACATACTTGGGAGTTAAATGGTACAATATATTATTGTCGCAAAACAAATTTCAAGAAAGGAATATTCCAAAACACGAACAGTTTAAGAAAGAAGTCAAATCCTTGATTTTCGACAACGATAAATTGTAACATTACCCACATGTCTCAAATGGTTTCTGTATAATAAAAAATTACTACTTCTAAATGGTTTCTGCTTTTATAATTTAATAAGCTCGAGCTTTGACTCATATTATGGGAAGTATAATGGAAGTAAAAATGTTATAATATAAAATCAATTTATTATAAAAAACATTATGTATCTACTGTATAAATAAATATAATAAATAAATAAAAATAAATACATTTTTCGCAATTAAAAAATGGGCTAATTAATTAGGCGCGGATACGTTGTCTAATGCCTCTGGTATAAATAAAAATTACCTATAAGAACTTTATATAATATCTAAGCTATTTTATATACTATCATTATAGGGAAAACCATGGCGAGGGCGTCGGCTTGCATCTAGATTAAGTGCATTCGATTGGCTTAGCCTTTCTCGCTCCGTCAGAAATAATTTGTCGCCGTAGTAATTTTTGTTCCGCTCTGTTCCAATAAATCCCGTTACCAACTTTATGCCGCCGCAAACAATCGATGTATTTTTTAACAAAAAGAGTTCTACTCTCTATATGTGCAGGATAAACACATTAAATTACTTTCATACAGTTACTGCGGTTATTCGGATATACATTTTCAAATATTTTTTATTTATTTATTTACTTATTTATTTTTTATTTTTAGAAAAAGTGGTACAATAAAAAATTTTAAGTAGAGGCACATTTTTCTATCATCCCTATAAGAGTCAGAGACTCTTGTATAGAGAAGGAGTAAGTATATGTAGGTAGAAATTCATGATAAAAGTACCTAAATTATATAAATTTACAGATATAAACAATAAATATGGATTCATCTAAGTAAAACAAATAAATTTGAATGCAAAACATTGATTCAATATTTAGTATATATTCATATTTATTAAGTAGTAGTAGCTCTGAAATTCAGTTAAGTACCTACTCGTATTTATAATGCAGTTTTAATTGCGCGTAAAATCTATTAGTTTATATTTTTGTGACAAAATGTGAAATTTTGAGTGAATTTGTTTTTGATTTGACGAGATGATATTGATATTGGTCGAGATGAATTTATTTCTAATACACATACTGATAAAAACTATGAACTTTGTGTCGGAAACGAGTGACAATCAGAGTTCTAGTAACGAATCAGATTTCATAGGGCATAAAAACCAAACATGGGTGTTCTTGATTCATGTAGTATTTCAGTTGCTGATGATCCGCAAGAGGATGAATGAATAGATATTACGAGTGTACAATTCCCTACTTTTATATTTTTTAAAAGATTTTTATTCATACGTATTGGAGAGTTTGAATTCAGTAGCCCTTAGCATAGGGAACAGATGCAGTTTGCACTGCGTGCCTATTGGTCCGCGAGAGGTATTTTATTTCCCTCCTACCCTGCGTATCTGCCGACTGTCCCCCATCCACCACTTCAGGACGTGTCCTATAGCGGGTACAGGCTCCGCCAATAAATTTTTAAATATATTTTATTTTATATTATAAATTCAATTTAACATATTTATTTGAATTTGCACAAAATGCTCTGGAATTGCTGGTATTTCATACAAAAAATTGTTGTATTTATAATATTCAAAAAATACATTTAAAAATTCCTTGGCGGAGCCCGTAACCGCAGAGGACATGTAAAGTTTATAAAAATAGAATGTAGAGGGTTAGGAAGTAGTGCCAGACCATGGCAATCAATGCGATATTATATCACGACTATTATAGATAATTACTCCTTCCGTATTAGGTTATCAATATTTCTCAAGGCTTTTATAGTGATATAAAATAAATCACTCAAACGATAGATAATACACTTTAGATTTTGTCACTAATAAACAATAACATACGCTTATGTCACATGTATAAGGCTCTGACTTGTCTGAGAGATTAACATCTGAAATTGTAGAAATAATTGAACACGGGGCAAGCCATTTTTCATTTGTATTGAATTTTGTACACATATTAAATTAATATCTAACGACCTTTGTAAACTAATCTTTGAGACGAGATATCAAAGTCTCATACTTATACATGCACCATTGTGGTGTGTCTATACGATAAAAGCTAATCTCAAAAGAAAAGGGCATTACAGGATTGAGCCTTAGTTGTAATTTTTTGCATATTGTATTTTGAGAAGAATGTGTCATCATAGTCTAATTAAAAATAAATCTTCAGGACCAAATAATTGTTATGAACTTGTAAATTTTTATACCAAATATCTACTCTTAAAAAGTATTATTTCTTACCAAAAAAGTCGCGCTTTATTAGAAAAAGACGTTTTTTGGATAGACTCAGTTTGAAACAATTTAAAAAAACCAACACCATTTATTAGGGGATTTAATTAAACAAGAATAAATACTTTTAACTGCGGTAAAAACATGTCTTAAATATATGGGGTGGACGTACTTCCATTGTATCTCAATCCTTTGCCTAAATAAGGGGTTTAGTTCATCTTTGTTTATTTTTTACTCTGCGATTTTGATAATACTTCGTCGCAACCTCAAGGCCGCTATATATAATTTTCATAACGTCTGTAACGGTTTTCAGGTTGCAGAGTGCCAAAATGAAGGCAGGGAGTGTATCATGGTGACAAGTGGTGCCGTGGCTTTTGGAAAACAGAAGTTGACCCAGGAGCTCCTCATGTCCCTATCCATGAGGGAAACTCTTTCTCCGAAAGATCACACAAGAGAGGTAAATAAGCAATTATAAAAAAACTTAATACCGATACCAAATATTGTTATGTGGGCCAAGCTGCCCAACTTCTTTCCAGCCGCCTACGTTTGCTCTTAACTCTTTGAGGAGGCGAGCGAGGCCTACCTCGTGGGACTGTTTGAGGACACCAACCTTTGCGCTATCCACGCCAAGAGGGTCACGATCATGCCGAAAGACATTCAGCTGGCGAGGAGGATCAGGGGAGAGCGCGCCTAATCATCAAATCTCATTTCATTATTGCGCCTAAATTATTTTTTTTCCTACAGCACATTTTTGACGGCCATTATAAAATTCAATGCTGTAAATTTTTCTTTAACTTCTAATCCACTGAGACGAATGGGCCTTCCATAATTATTATCGCTATGAACAACCACGCAAGAATAAACACTAACTCCGTTTTCACCGGGTAATTTCAAACCGTTAATTTTAATCAATCCTACGTAACTTGGTTTCAATAAATAACATTTACATTTAGGTAGGTACTATATTTGCTGGCTACTTAGACTCACACAGACTTTTCGATATACACGAGCGCGAGAGTAAAGCTGACTCAGGAGCCAGCAAATCACAAATCCTGCTGTTAGCTCAATCTTCTCACCCACATCTCATCAAACCCACCCTAATATTTAAATTCGATAATTCGCTAAAAGCCATTGTTATAATTAGGCCACCTGTTTTTTTTTAAATTTGTAATTCGAAACATTCGCAAATAATTATTTGTAAAACTTCAGATTCATGTTAGCACCAAAATAACGAATTCAAGATAAACGGGTGCAGCGTTTTAGATATAAAATTAATAAAAATAGTGTTTGCATTTTATTGTTATCTCTGCTACATCGACAACAAAATTGATATATACTTAATGTAAATATTAACTTGTCAACAAAATAGTGACATCACTTCTTTCAATCGAATACGATTTATAATCAAATAAAATTCTGTTATTGTACAAAATGATAATATTTTTTAAAATTGTGTTGCGTAATTTAGATAAATACTTTGACAGTAAGATAAATATTATCTGTGTTTTAGACCACGAAATTATACAAACGATAGGAATTAATTATACTGTACATTTAGGAATTAATGTTTTTGTCCTTAATCGTACAGAAAAAAAATAATCTTTAGATGGAAATCGTATTAACATTGCTCAATTTTACAAAAATTAATTTAATTGTTCACATTTAATAATATATCTTCTTCTTCTTTCTTTACATAGACCTATCTGATCAGTTCTTCAGAGTATAGCGCCTCCTGTGAGGTGGTTTCCCAGCTGATCTCCCATATTTTGGGAGTTCTTCCGCGAGGGCGGGTTCCGTGAGGCTTGTTATCTAATGCGATATATGGGACCCTGGTGCTATCCATTCTCTGGACATGACCACACCAGTCTCTCCTTTGCTGTCTGCGCCATCGTACAGTGTTTTCAGTCTCACATATATTTTTTATTCTGGTGATCCTTTCGCGATTCCTCATTTCGTAACGTAATTATAAAACAGAATTCCGTCGGCAGCGGCGTCATTTATTGGCGCATTTCATACTTTGGAATTTTTATTTTTAAATAATTAAGGTGTTTTTATTAAAATAACTAACTTTTATTAAGTGAGTAAAGCCTCAAAATACGGAAATAAATAAAATGTACTGTTTAAAATCATATTTTTATATAAATAAAAAGCGATGTAAAATCGACAAAAAACGTAAACTTTATTAATATTGAGTATTTCTTAATTTTCTTAGTACGGATTCAAGATAATAAAGTATACTTTATACGCATAAAAAAACATATTACGCATACATATAAATATTCATCAAAAATTAACTAAAAATGATATTTTGACCGCGGCCTGTCGATGAATGCTTTTATTTTATTAATTTTTGCAAATAATGTCCGTTTTATTACTTTTTTGTTATTAAAAAAGTTTTATCTAAGTTATTGCCTTAAATAAATTGCAGTCTAGAGTATAAATTCTGATATAAATGAATAATAAAAACCCACATTTTCGTAAAAAAAAACAACGATGAAATATCATTTGCAGTGAATGTGCCGCCTCAATTAACATGGGCTTGTATTTCTTCACAGGTATTAGCTACTCCAACCAAAATGAACCATGGTATAAACGTTGTGTGTTTGTGTAACAAAGTTTTTAATTAATTAAAATTAATAAAATGTTAACCGTTGAGGGTCCAGGGAATTAATTTTTTTACATATACTTGGTAGCTGTTATTAATTGTTTCTTTGAAAAAGTATTGGCTTTGGAACAATTCAATTCTATTTAATTTTTTTTCAATTCAATTTAATCCAAAAAATTCAATTAGTAAGAAGATATACAACAGATAATTATAACGTAATGATACTACAAACTTGTGTTACCCATTTGTCTATTTAAATTATTTTGGCTTAGTTTCGTATTCATACATTTAGTGCTTTATTAAAAATTATACTATTTAGCGGTATAGAAATTACAATTTGCTAATTTACTATTCTGTCGATGTATGAAGGTGTCCCTTTAAAAAGGGTCTATATACAAACACAACATTTTACAGGAAAGAGAAAAAATACTTAGTGCAATAAATTACCAGAATTTCAGTGTTTCTAAAAAATATATTTTAGGAGAACACAGATGAGTAATGGAAAAAATTAGAAAAAAATAAAAATGGAAAATATCAGAGGAAAAAGTATATATATGCAGATAATGTACTACAATGCGAAAAGGATCTATATGTTCTGAATCATGCTTGTATATATAAATCAATATAAATCAATTTCTGGTTGTGTTTTCAATATGTAATTGGTGTGTATTGGGGCATATTTTATAAATCAATTCGTTCCGTAATAGTCCTTTTTACAAAGATGTAATCTGTATTATTAAAATATCAGATCTTATTATGTTTGGCGACTTGAGTATTCAGTAGGTGTCCCATGGTTGAGTTATGTTATGTGACTTGCGTACTCTGATGTTGAATCGTCTTCTGAGAGTAAAAGCTTCATAACATTGGTTATCTCTGACTTTGTTTTTTTAATAGCTTTCTCTTTTTATATCAGACTGAATATCAACAACAATAAATGATTTTCTTAATCTTGCATTTCAATAACATATTTTCACACACTGGGAACATAGACTTTTGAAGATATTTTTACTTTTCGAGGTTTATTTATTCCGCTCTTCGCAATAAAAGCCTGTCCTTTATTTATTTTATTCACTTGCTTCCTCAAAGGCTTCTCCTTTATTTTCTAATATTCTGTGTTTGCCATTATGACGATATGCCAAAATAATACCAATTATGGACATTTTCTTTGTTTATTCATATTGATAAGCAATCCCAGTGAAAGTGTTAAACGAAAGATTAAGTTAAAATCATGAAAAATAAAATATTTCACATTATGCATGATGTACTAAAGGTGTGTATATCCTTTTTATAGGGATGCCTTCATAACGGACACACAGGAACGTACCCTTAGACTACTTGAGTGGCAATATCAAACAAAAAAATATTACGGTCATGCGCTGTTCTCACAGGCTTAACTGGTGGCCAAATATACATATAATGAATGTACGTCATTTTTGACGTGGTAAAGCTAGTATATAATGAATTCTACTGTGTAGTGCAACTCGACCAACCCAACCCATCCCCTCCCAACACAACCCAACCCACTTCTGGGAATTTCGGATTTCCAGACCTCCCCTACCACTCCGTTATTGGAATAGCACTTTACAGGACATGAATCTGATCCTTTATTTCAAATTTGTCATTTTTATTGTTAATAAACCACTGAATTTTAGCTGTACCGTGTGTTTCACTGGTCCCCTTTGATAGAGTCCTGTCAATTGGCAAATCATTGATTGGTATTTTATGTCATAAATGAATGTGTGTGTTTCAGGATGCGTTCAGCATTTTGGAGCCGAGGGCTGCTGCGGCCGTGGGCCAGTCGGGCCTGATGTCCCTGTACGATGCTATGTTTGCGCAATACGGAGTCAAAATCGCTCAGGTGTGTATGCATTGTAATCTATAGCATAGCTAATAACAAAATAAAAATAAATGTTTGGGAGATGAATAAATAATTAAGTAGGTACTAACTCACATGAAAACAGATTTAAAAGATAAATATTTATACAAAGGATCTGGTTTTTTATGTTTTCAATTTACTATCAACACTTTTTCTTATTTCCAAAATTTCTAATTTATCGAAATGTTATCCTGTATAATTTGTTAACCCATTTTAATTTCAAAAGAATGATCCATTTTCGAAAGATGATTAGAAAATTCAGAATAAATATATCTACTTATATACGTTAAGTGTTCCTCAACTCTAATATTAAAATGTTTACACGTTTGCCCTATATAAAAATAATTACAATCACAACAAATCAACTGAATACGGGAAATTAATGAATTAATTAATTTATTAATCACTAGGTGCCAAAAATATTTTTTGCAAGATTTAATACTATATGCTTTCGCCAATAAATTAAACACTGCACTGAAGCCTTTTCTGTATTAATTTCCTAGTTAAATGGGAAAGCATATCGCATAATATTATGTGCCGCGTCATTTTTTTATAGGCACTAAAAGCCATGAGTATTTTATAGTTTTAAGTATTAAAATGAATAAATTACGTGAGGTACCAGCATGTAGTAGAGTTGAAAGTATTAATGAAAATATGTGTAAAATTGCACATAAAGAGCGAAAAGGACTATATTCGCTGTTTACCTTGCATCTTAAAATTATCATTCTGGCACTAAGTGATTTATTAATTTCTATTATTCAAAATGAAACACTAATCACTTTGTTTTCACCACTTCATTAGATTAAACAACGTTTCTATTATTCAGTTTATAATTCCCCTTATATACTTTTTAAACTTTTTCAAAAAGAAAAAAAATGATTTTATAGTGACTTTTAAATTTGTCTTCATGTTAGTACATAATTATTATTCATTTCCCATTTATTATTTTTTTTATATTTTGATTGTCTATACTTCGAATTTTTATTTTTTATTTATTAATTTACATTGTATCCTGACGAAGGGACCATTGACCCTGAAACGTGTTAATATTTTCAATATATATATTTAAGCAAGCGATATTAAAGTATTCCACAGACGAGTGGTAAATTGCGAAATAGTGTGAAGTAAAGAATAGCTTAAGTTGATTTCGTGTCCAGTTACTTTTTAGTAAATTACTTAAAAACTTTAAAATGATTTAGTGTTTCATTTACCTCCCAAAGCCACGTCCTGACACAATATATAATGTTGCCTCAAAGTTATTTTGGGATTGTTGAAGAATGAATGTTTTGTTGTTTTTAGGTCCTCGTGACAAAGCCTGACTTCTACAACGAGCACACGAGGAAGAATCTGTTCTTCACGCTCTCCGAGCTGATCTCCTTGAATATCGTGCCCATAGTGAACACCAATGACGCCGTGAGCCCGCCCATGCACATCACCGACGACACGGAAGTGTCCGGATCTGGTGGAAGAAGAGTACGTACCGATAAATGTTTGAGTCAGATAGATCCAGAAGTGATAAATGATTTCTTTTTAGAACAGGTAAACAACTTAAACTCTGAGCAAATATTCAAAGAATGGTCACATCTTCATGACCCACGTCTACAGTCAAAATAGTATGTGTGCGGAATACTGCAGAAATACAACCACGTGTTCTGCATAAACACCACTCACACGAACAGTACCCATTAATTTTGCTATGGGCCGGTAGTATCAACTTGGATTACAGTTGGCGACGGCAGTTTAAAACTCTTATGTTATTACCCGGGTACCTGGCGGACGCGTGCAGTGGGAACAAGAAGCATGTTTTGTATTTAACCGTTTATTTGGAAAAAAAAAACAAATTAAATATTTATCTGACAGAATATTACGAAATATTAAATTGTGAATAAAATGTTAATTATTGTGATTTGAATATTCCGAGATACATCTCTTATTTCGGTTCCTTTTCAAAATATATTCTTAGGAAAAAGTGCTTCTTGTTCCCACTGCATGCCCCTGGTACCTGAGTACCCATTTTCGACTTCAAGTTTAAATAATTTTATTCAAAAACGCCATCATCCGTTTGGATCTCTATTATTTAAATTATTTGAAAGGAAAGGAAACAGAGATAAGACGAAAATTGCTAAGAGAAGTAGTGACCTTCTTAGAACCTGTTTGACCACTGTCTAAATATCGATTTGTGAGATACAAAACAAAAATAATGTATGTGGGAACATCCATCCAGGTTGAGTACCCGGGTACCTTGGGTAGCAACTTGGGTGTGAGAAATTCCGGGTAGTAACATAACGGTTAAACTGTGAATCTCATTTAAACCGATGCGCGTGATTTTCGACACATATCATCTTAATCGTTTATATCCAATTTTTGAAATGTACTGTCCGTAACGGCTTGCTCTATCCACAATCCAAGAAACAGTAGGTACTCCAGATATATCACCTAACAAACTTTTCGTGAAATGTAAAGTTATCAACACCTGATATTTGATGAGATGTAGAAAACAAATTTTCTATCAACAATGCCTATCGGCAAAATTAATTTCTTCGGAGAAAAAAAGTATAATTCAAAGTTTAACTTAATTACTTTCTGTTAAACATATACTATACAGGGTGTCTCGTAGCTAGTAGAAAAAACTTTGTGGGTGTCTTCTAAATTAAATTTTGTACAGAAAATATTATATACACTTTGGGGGAAATGTCTACAGTTACGGAGATAAGCAACATCAAAGTTTGCATTTCTTTTAAATGTTCCTGACTTATTTTCTGTAAAATATTGGTACATTACTTTTATAGATTATTAAAAGTTCGTTTGCTTTAATACAGATCAAATAAAATATCAAAAACCTTACAAAAATATTTTTCGAATATAAGAAAGGTTTTAATAATTTTATTTGATTTCGAATTTTTATCAAAGCGAATGAATTTTTAATATGTACGTTAAAATGGTGATAATCTAACGTTTTACTGATTATAAGTCGCAAAATATTGAAAAAATATGCAAACGTGTCGAAGTCACTTACCCTCGTAACTGTCAACATTTCACTCAAAGTGCAAAGAATATTTTCTATTGAACATTGCATGAAGAAGACTCCTTGAAGTTTTTGCTATTAGCGCGTATAATCAGCTGATAGTCAGAAAAATCTGTAACATCATATCATATCATATCAAAAATTAAATAAAAATATTTAATAACAGACGTGAAAAATCGCGCGTAAACTCGCGCGCACCGGCTTAAACGAAATCCACAGTTTAAACTGTCATCACCAAGTTGATACAACTAGCTGAAAATGGGTTTACACGTGCATTTTTAATTCTGTGCGCAATTATTAATTTACAAACTAGCATCTACATTATGACACACAGGCGTAGCCTAATGAGGCTGGCATTTTAAATTATTTTTTTATCACATTTATTTTTAATTTTATTTTTTTTAATGCCTCAATATTCAAATATCGTTACAATTTTGTTTATATTTAAACGTACTCTACCGTGCATTATGATATTTAAAATATTGTTGATTGGTTAAAATAATGAAATATTGTCTTCACAATACCACTTTATCAATTCTTAAATTGTCAAAAACAACCTCAATTGGTAAATATGTAAGTTTTTTATTTTTCATTTTTTCTAGTTTTATCTAAGTCTGCCTTTATATTTCTTAAAAGCAATATCAGAGGATGGATATGGAGGCTTTTCAGATATTTTATGTACTTCACACAACTTTAGCATATATCATTAAGATATGTGTTTTTTTAACCAATTACATTTTACATTTAAAAATTAGATTTTCGGAAGCAGATTTCTTTATGCTGTATATATTAAACAGAAAATGATCACCTGTATAGTCCTTTAAAGAAAATTAAGCACAAAATAAAAAGCAAATGATCATTTCCCAAATGGTTTGCACAGACAGGGCGATATAAAGTTTTTTAGCATTTCCACTTTATCTGCGATCGACAACGCTCGATTTCTAAATTTTAAACCGCTTATTTTTTTCTGAATCAAAATGGAGCTATTTCGCAGTGAATAAACAATAAAATAAAAAGAAATGAGCAGAAATGCTTGTTAACACGTGCAAGCAAGGCCCAACAGCTGATTCTGGAGTACAGCATTATCAAAACGCAAATAACACCTCCAGAAAATAGTGGCACCCAACGCAGTAAATTTAAAAATACGCTCCAAAATCCTTGCCAAAAATCTGAAGGAATCGAATTATCGATGATCTAATTTTTTAATTTCAACTAAGGGGTTGAAATATAAGTCAAACAGAAATATTTAGAATCTTAGGTTTTCACGGCGATCGTGTTATTATGACCTTTCCGGCCTGGAAGGTCGGAAAGGTCGTAACAACACGGCATAATACCCCAGAAAACACAAACCTGAAGAAATATTTAGATTTAATTTTTGAACGAAGGTCATTGTTATTGCTCATTATTACATTACCAAATAGTGACTCCTTTAAATATCTTGGGTCATTCACCCTTAACGGTGGAGGTGGTGCAGCAGGAAATACATAAAATTAGAGTGGGATGGAGAAACTTTCTCCACTTGTCCACTTGTGATCCAAAAAAGCCATTAAAATCATAATGGAAATTATTCCAGACAATTGTCAGACCCACCCTCCTCTACGGCTCAAAAACCTGGACGATGTTCAACACCTAAAATATGCAGCTAGAAAGAACTAATATGCAAATGCTGAGGCGGTTATGTGGAGCGTCACTAAGAGGCAACATAAAAAAATCACGCATTCTATAAAATAGTTCACACATTCGCAGAAAACTGGGTATCACAGACATCAATAACAAGATGAAAGAAAAGCAATTGAGATGTTATGTTCTTGTTGGATGCAGAGCACCATTGTTAACCAGTCGATCTCCATAGATCTTCCCATAATTATACACAGAGGAAGACCAAAAAATTCAAGGGTGGTGCAAAGAGATGGTCAGATGCAGAGGCATTGATTGGGTGATGTTATTCAGGGAAGAATAACGTATAGCCTAAGGGCAAGGAGAGTTGATAGTCGACAACGACAGTGAATTGGGATGTAGCCAGGGAGAAATAGAAGAAGGTTATTGTGCACGAGTACGATAAAATGTTTTATTGGCTAAACTTTTGCCAGATATAATCAAAAAGTTTTAAATTCCGTATCCATTAATTCATTCCGCTCTTGAGACATCGTGTTGTTGATCTTTAGTTGAGCACCAACTCTCTAGTCTATTCTGGATTCTATCATGGAGGTCTGGATCTCTTATCAAAGAATGGCATCGAATGCAAAATACTTACAGATGTATGTGACAATAGCCTAATGATCTGTATTATAACAAGACGCATGATATAAATCTCTACTTATTTTATATTCTATACCTATTTTATTTATTACTATCTATTTATACTTACTTATTTTATAATTATTGTTTTTCTAGTTTTTATATTATTTCAGAATTTTTTATTATTATTCAGAAAATTATTATTTTGTGATGTTCTTGGACTGGTTTTGCCAGTCGTCCAGTTTCTCTTTTCTCTGCTGTGGATTTCTGGGTCTTGCAATCAAACGCCGGAATCTATTTACACTTTACTTTACACACAGAGCTCAATATTTATTATATATAACAATATAGCATTCCAAGGTAAGTGCGCGTGATGGTGCGACTTTTCTCTGAAAGCTCACCATCTGTGTGTGAATGCCCGCCGCCCCGTCAATTCCAGCTGTCACATTCACGCATCTTCCATCCCGCTCACGCACACATCCCTCACATCGAGATGCATTACATTTTTCTAATTATTTTAGAACTTTTCAAATTGTATATCCTTCACAACACCCTCATTGTTTCATTTTTTTATGGGACGTATCATTTTTATTAGTTATTTTTAATTGGTTCATTTTTATTTTCTCTCTCTCTCTGTATATTATTATCTTCTTCTGCCGCTTCACTTCTATAATCGTTTATCTAATATTTGTCAGCCCAGGTCTTGCACACTCAACCTGGTTACGCTGGAATCAGAATTATGATTATTATTATGATTGTCATGTATTTAGATGAACGTCTGTCAGATTACATAACTATTACATTTTATTATTCTATAATATTTTACTTTTTTCTCAGTCTGTCTGTCAGATTACATAACTATTACATTTTATTATTTCTATAATATTTTACTTTTTTCTCAGTCTGTCTGTCAGATTACATAACTATTACATTTTATTATTCTATAATATTTTACTTTTTTCTGTCTACCTGTGTATCTTATATTATTCTGCTTACTTGTCTTGTTATTGTATTTTCTTACATGTACATTAATTTGTTTCTTTTTGTATAATATGTTATTTTGTATTTTTTCCTTAAATAAAGACTTTATCTTAAGGCGGGGACAGTGAATGGCTTTGTTCATCCGGCCGTGTCGCCTCCCAACGGTTTATACAACTTGCGCCTTAGCGAGGTCTTGCATGTTAGTTGAAAAAAATATCAACCTGGAGACGATTGAGTAGGACCGATATAGCAGCTTTGCTCTTAGAACGGTCCTGGGTAAGCGGTGGGTACCATTCACTTTACTATTACGAATCATTAAAAACCTAAAAGAAACTAGGACTTTGCCACGCTTTACACAATGATTCCTGATTCCCATAACAATAATAACACTACAATTAATATTATTGTCATTTTGATGATCGAAGACGTGGCTGGACTGAAAAATACGCCGCATGGACTTTATGACCAACTAGTTCAACAATAGGTTACAAAGGAAGGTATGGACCACACGAAATGAAAGCGGTACTTGATCTGTGCTGCGGTGAGACAAATGGTTGACCTGCAGCTTCTACTCCGGTGCTAAAGAAATATGGCTTCTCACACTATGCACATAACTTGCTATGTCCATATTTAAGCGCCCATTAGATTCGTGGTATTCAATTTTCCCAGACTAGCGACCTCAGCGGTATTCCTTATGATGTCTATAATTATTTTCACTAATAATTTCAGGGAATCATCATTAAAGACAACGACAGTCTTTCCGCGATGCTGTCAGCAGAGATCCAGGCAGATCTTCTAATCTTGATGTCAGATGTAGACGGCATATACAATAAGCCTCCCTGGATGGACGGGGCCAGGATGATGCACACATATTCCTCAGAAGACAAGAATAACATCGAGTACGGCAATAAGTCAAAGGTATTAATTAAATTAATTTTTTTAATTCCACACATATTTTTACATAGTGATAGGGTTCTAATGTATAATTTTTATTTGTAAAAAATTCAAGAAATAGCATAAAACAATATTTCGCTCAGATATCGATGTCGCTAGATATTCGTGTTCAGTCAAAATAGAAAACTATTGCTCAGCCACCTGCCACGTCTTATATTCTTTCGATCGCTCGTCGCCTGCGCTCCTACGTTTCTAGAACATTCTTGAAAGTACGCGTCCCATCTCGACCCTGCTGGCATTCTCAGACTCTTCTCGATAATACTATATTAATGGCTCTTACCTTTCGGAATTAAGAGATTTTTTCTATCCATTTATATCTTATTATCATTACGTTTCATCTACATTTTTTTCTTTAGCTGCATGCGTGGTATGTCATTCTGGTCGTGTTTAAATAATTGTTTCGTTAAATTATCTTTTAATATAATGATTTATACACAACGTTTTATTCCATTAATTTGAGTTATATAAGCCTAAGCGCTTTCGATGGACACAACCATCATCTCCAGAGGCAATATTAGAACTAATTGTAAATCAATATGGCCGACAAATAAAAAGTAAAAGGATGATGGAGAGGGAGGGGGGGGGCGAGGGTAGTTATTTATTGACATATACAACAGTAATCAATTTTTAAATACAATAATACTTATTTTAACAATGGGGATGACGCAGGTATTTGAATGTTTATCAGGTTATTTTTATTTTTGATGGCTTTATTAATTTCTAGTATTCCTTTACTTACTTTACTTTCTATTCGTCGGCCATATTGATTTACAATTAGTTCTTATATTGCCTCTGAAGATGATGGTTGTGTTCATCGAAAGCGCTTAGGCTTATATAACTCAAATTAGTGGAATAAAACGTTGTGTATAAATCATTGTGTTAATCATGAACTTCCACTCTGTAAACGAAACAACGCTTAATTTATTAAATTATCTTTTGTTGGCAAACTCAACAAAGCAAATTAGAAATATTTTATTAAATAAAATAGTATAATTATTATGAACCTGTATCGAAACCCGTTTGGAAACGCCATCTCCCCGCAACAGGACCACATATAAAAAAGCTTTATTTCCCCTATAGATGGGTGAAAAACCTTAGATCATTCATTTCGCCATTACGCCAGTTCTGCTTAGGTATAATACGCTAATTTTTTTTTCTCAGGTTGGAACAGGTGGTATGGACTCCAAGGTAAACGCCGCGACATGGGCGCTGAACAGAGGAGTAAGTGTGGTCATCTGCAATGGCATGCAAGAAAAGGCTATCAAGACCATCATCAGTGGAAGAAAAGTCGGTACCTTCTTCACCAACGTTGAGGGCGGAGGTGCTGCCAATGTGGAAACTATTGCTGAACAAGGTAGAAAAAATTCGTTGATACTCTTTTTTAAGTTGCATAATTTTCTGACAAGTCACGTTCTCACAAGCCACGATTCCAACAAAGAAACACTGAAAAAATTTGATTGAATTATCATCTGAAATTACGTAAAGGCATTTGATAAAATAGAGAGCGGTAGATTGCTGACCTTCATTTAGGACAAATTGTATAAAATATGAGAGAGAAGTTAAAGATGGGTAAGTAAAAATAGTCAATTAAAAATATTGTTAGTTCTTTCTTGATATAAATTTTCTATAAAATTCATCAAATGTAGATTATCTATTTTTTAAATGAATTCCAAATATGATGTATATCCCAATAATAATAATTTCGTTTTCTGTCTGTCTGTCCGTAACTTTATATAACGTCCTTAATTTCATTTAAATAAAACTTTTTTTTACATAGAAATAAATTTAAAGTACCGTCACTCATTAAAGCTAGTTTAGTTTATAAAAGATGGCCCAAATCGAGAGCCGCATTGAAATTTCGCTTAATTTTTCCAGAATTTTGGCACCAACTCGTCGATATGAACCTTGAACAAATTTGGTTCCAACAGGACTCATTATAAAACGCAATGATTGATTAATTGCACCAACAAAACTGCGTATTTTCACGAAATTCCAACTTCAATTGGTTATATCTTATTATTTTACGCCGTGCGACTTCTTTGGGGGGGTTCTCTAAAATCCAAAGTCTATGACAGCAATCCACGAGCAATTTATGACTTCGTCATGCTATCGATGAAATTGATCAGAAAGTTTGATCGAAATTCTTGTAATCGAATATTTTGATTTTAATCCGATACAATTTTTCATATTTTATCGGAGAGTATGCAAATATTTGATAAAACAAAAAAAAATCACTAAAAACCTCGTTCAATTTTCAATTTAAATCCATCATTCAATTTAGGTCACCGTTTATTATTTTTACAATAATTATGTTTTTTTTACAGCTCGACAAGGAAGTCGCCTTCTTCAAGCCCTTACACCAGAAGACCGTGCCTTTGCTGTAAATAAACTAGCAGATCTCCTAGTGGAGAGAACCAGTGAAATCATTAAAGCTAACATAATTGATGAGGAAGAAGCTAAGAGTAACAATTTGTCAAAACCACTGTTATCTCGCCTGTCGCTAACTCCAGCCAAAATCAAAAGTTTGGCTGTAGGTTTAAAACAAATCGCAGACTCCAGCCATAACAATGTCGGAAGAGTTCTAAGGCGAACAAAGTTGGCAGAAGGTTTAAATCTAACACAGATTACTGTACCAATCGGAGTTCTACTAGTGATCTTCGAATCAAGACCCGATTCGTTACCTCAAGTGGCAGCGTTAGCTATTGCATCTGGAAATGGCCTCCTGCTCAAGGGAGGCAAGGAGGCTTCTAATTCGAATAAGGCTCTCATGGGGTTAGTTAAGGAAGCATTATCATTTGTAGGCTGCTCCAACGCAATCTCCCTTGTCTCAACTCGTGAGGAGATCAGTGATTTGCTGTGTATGGAAAAACATATTGATCTCGTCATACCGAGAGGATCTTCTGAAATGGTCCGTAATATTCAAAATCAGTCTCAACACATACCTGTTCTAGGACACGCGGAAGGAATTTGCCACGTGTACGTTGATAAGGCAGCCAATCTGGAAAAGGCTCTTCGTATCGTGAAGGACGCCAAGTGCGACTATCCTGCGGCATGCAACGCCATGGAAACATTACTCATTCATGAAGATCTTCTCTCTGGTGGAAACTTCTTTACAGACCTTTGCAATATGCTGAAACATGAGCAAGTCATAATCAACGCTGGACCAAAATTGTCAGAGTTCCTCACATTTAGTCCGCCCTTGGCGAAGTCAATGAAGCACGAGTATGGCTCATTGGAATGCTGCGTTGAAATTGTAAAGAATATTGAAGATGCCATGGACCACATTCACAAGTTCGGGAGCAGTCACACAGATGTTATAATAACAGAAGATCGTAAGTAATCATTTCAGATAAATCTAATAACCAATGATGATCGAGAGCTACATCAAGTTCTGGCCCTAACACGTAGCTAGTCCATCCAATCAGAAGCCTGTTCTTACCTACTATATCTAGTACATCTCTTGACAATATCTCAGGTTTGATACTATAACGTAAGTCTGACTCTTACTCTATTACAACCACCGATTAACCACTCTATTAACCCACCGACAACCCTTTTTAAATAGATAAAAACGTAAAAAATATATATCCTAATTGGCAACCATCATAGTCCAATGAACACGACATTTTTATACCTTTTTATACTGGGAGTTCCGGATTCGATTTCCCGCGAGGTCACAATACATCTAAGTGATTTTCTCAAACCAGGGTGATTGTGGTGTATTTTTTTACAGTAATTAATAGATTGAAGGGTTTATCTTTTTTCAAATTATGACCATAATGGTTTAGTAAATTTTAAAATATTTCTTATAATCATTTGCCTATTCTTAAGGTCTGTGCCAACGGAGGAGATGTTTTAGATAGGTTTTTTGTTCCCATGAGATTCATTGCAGAATTCTATTGTAGATACTTACTATTTCTTCAACATTTTTCTCTGTAAGTCACACGTTTGTTCAAACTTCAAATGCCCCTGCGTTGGTCTTACTTTAGTGTGTAAATGTCGAATCCTGCGCGTCCTTTCATATGGGTTTGGGTTTTTTCAATCCTGAAAATCTTTTCCAGATGAAAATCTTGGCATTTGAACGCGCGAACTGAAATTTATTGTATATACGCAAACCTCGGAGATTTATACATATGGAAATAAAAACAATTGTTTTTTTAAGTTCTATCTTTTTTTAATTTTCTGAGACGCGTTTTGCCCTATGAGGGCATTATCAATCTAAATATTTTACATTCAACGACTTGTATTTATATTAAAAGTATTAAAAATAGATGCTTTATAATTTTAAGAATTGATTAAGGTTTTTGGATTTCTGCACGATTCTAAAAAATAATTCTGTTCAAACACAAGTAATACATATAAGGATGAGGATAGATTAACCAACTTCATATAAATGTGATTTTATTTCCACATGTGTGATTATGGAGTTCTACAAACTTACCTCTAAAACAATAAATCCGGGAGTTATCTCATCGTGTCTCATTCCATGTACACGGTTCACTAAAACATTAGCTTGCTTGTGTATTAAATTAATGCCATTGCATCATTATACTGATTGACGTTTATCATTAAACAGTTGAAGCGGCAGAACACTTCCAGAAGCACGTGGACAGCGCTTGCGTCTTCCACAACGCCAGCTCCAGGTTTGCCGATGGCTTCCGGTTCGGCCTCGGAGCTGAAGTGGGAATATCGACCGGCAGGATCCACGCCAGGGGCCCGGTCGGTGTCGAAGGCCTCCTGACTACCAAGTGGCTCCTCAACGGGAAGAACCACACCGCTGCAGACTTTGGAGAGAAGGGATCCGGGGTTTGGTTACACGAATCGTTGCCGATCGATTGACTGTTAAAAATATTGAACAAAGTGTTGAGGATTCTAAAGTACTTGAAGTTATGGTGATAGTTTTCTATTTTAGCGCATAGCGATGGTACAAAATAAAATATTTTAAGTTATATGCTTAGCAATTTACAATGTTTCATCAAAATTTTAAAATGAACTCTTAATGAACCATGATATTATATATTTATTTAAATTATTATTTTAAAAAATATGTAATTTCTGTGAAATCAAAGAGATTTCATTGAAAATGGTATTATCCATTTTAAGTAAATATTTTGGCGAAATTCGGAATATTATACCTAGGGAAAATCATGATTCAGTAATTACATATATTTTTTTGACACTTTTAAAATTATCCATCTGAAACGGGTCGAATAACGTTTCTTGATCAAACTGCATTAGGTATATGTTAGTAGTAAAACTGTAAGAATAGAGTTTAGTATGTTTTATTTTACAATACTTACTTTTCTTGTTTATTTTTTACGTACTTACTTGTCTATTAATTTGTACATTTCTTTTATTTATTTTTTATGTTTATTATCAAATATACAAATAAACTGATTTTTGCTTCTTTAAACATCTTTTTTATTTTGAAATCAAAATGATAGTCACATGTATGTCGAATCATAAAATTTCTACATACATCGCAGAAGAGGAACGAAACTATACTGAATGCAGTGAGATGAGATCCCTTAGACGTGCGTGTGCAAATCCATTTATGATAGAATAAAGAATGAAGATATTAGGAATGAATAGAATGTATAGCTGATCTTAGCATAACTCATAGAATTAAAAAAGGGTCGCTCAGATGGTTTGGGCATGTTGAGCGAATGAATGAGGAAAGAATGGTAAGAAAGATATATAATGCAAGTGTTGACGGCGCCAGAAAGAGAGGGCAACCGCGAAAGACCTGGCTTGACCAGATCAACCAGGTACTGGAAGGTGGTCCCGTTAGAAGCCTCAACGTCGAGCTTGCATGCGAAGATTTATGAATTTGGATGAGCCGAGAGTTGTGTGGCAGGACACAAACGTGTGGCGCTCTATCCTCTCTGCCTACCCCCACGGGGAAACGGCGTGATGGTAAGTAAGTTAGTAAGTACATACCACCAGTCGGGTAATTCAACATAATTAATATTTTTTATTCAAAACCTATATGTGTAATAAAAGTCTACAGCAACAGCTAATGTTAATTAATGAAGTGATATAGGTTGATACTATAATATCTAGAAATATAAGACACATTATTTATTATTGGGCTAAGTAATAAAAATAATTTCATATTTATACACGTTTAATAAATAATGTGTGAATCTTGCAACTTATTTTTTCTTGCTGGCCTTTCCAGCTGTCATTGCGCATGCGCGCTAAATTTTGTTTGTTTTCGCTTTCTATTTCATTGTTTTAATGAAACGGCATTCATATTTTTATGAAAAAAGTTATATTCCATTTGAATCAAGTCGCAGACTTTATGGCACGCACGACCGAGAGTGTTAAGCTACAGATACACATGCTAATTAGTGACATGCTCATAAATCAACCGGCGGTTGTATGGCTAGTGGCATGCTCGTTACTAGCAATGTGCGTACACACATGCCACTAATAATCAAGGCCTAGAGAAGGTCGATACTGCGCATGCTCAAGAGCCACTAAATAAGCATGTGTATCAGACGCCTTAAATATTACATCAAAAACTCGGGCAGTGACATTTATATAAACGCTACATATATTATGTATTGGAAAAAATCGAAATTAAAAATGTAGTAATGTACAGAATATTATTATGATGTACTAGCTGTAATCTGTAATCCGTCTAAAATAAAGGCACTTTTACTATGGAATAAGTATTTATTTATTTCATTAAAAAAATATTTTGTAAAAAAAATATTACTATAAAGAAGTTACGGGAACAGACAGATGGAAAGACAGACAAACGGACGGACGGATGGACGGATAGACAGACAGCGAAATTATTATAATTGGGATTGAAATCTGAGTAATATAATAAAACCTACTTGTAATTGGAATATTACGAGATATATAATGGAATATTACGAGAAATATATTTTGTTTCGTTTTTTTTTCAAAATTTACGTTTACGTAAAAGTCATGCATCCACGTAGGTACTCATTGCTATTCTATTTAGAGAATGAAATAATTTTAGTCTGAAATTTAATAATTTAGAATTATTAGAAATTAGTGAAAAATGTAAAAGTAAAAAAAATTATTAATAATCAATTAAATTTAACTACTAGCCCATTTCAAAAAAAAAATTCAATAATTTTATGTAACCAAGAACTTCAGCAATAATATATAAAAATATATTTTTTAAATAATTTAGAAAACCAAAAAACAAAAGACATTCATTTTGATGTTTTGAAATTTTTAAAACACCCTGACGATGGAAAGCTTTTTTGCGAAACATGTATGTGTAATTAATTAATATAAGTAGATTAAAACGAATAATAAAATTAATTTTTTAGCATATTTATATGTTTTAAAAGCCAAAAATTAAAATAATTTTTATTTTATAACTTTTATCTAAAATAAATACAGGGTGTACCAGAGCTAACAGCAGAAACTTGGCCAGTAGATTTCTGCCTATGTCATGAGTCTAAAATATTCAAGCAACCATGACCATCAATGGTTATGGAGATATGCAATATCAAGGTTTGCATTTTTTTAAATATTTCTGACTTATTTTTTGCAAAAAGTTGAACTATCATTACAGTAACTTATATAGATAAATAAATAATTGGAAACAAGCGAGTATAAAGTGAGTTATTAAAATTCACAACTCCACTTAAAAATATGGACCAATATTTATATGGTCCATATTTTTAACTCCTCCACTTATATATATGGAAAAATATAACCAGATTCGAAATCTATGTAGGTATACCTACTAATTTCAAGATGAGGACTAGAGGTGTCTCTAGTAAAGCCCCTTAAAATATAAAAGATTTTCAGATTTTGAATATATACGTACCTATATACAACATTCAAAATGTTGATAATGTGTGGATGTTCTTACGATAGAATTGGTTGCATTGTTAGAGTGATTACTTAAGCTCATGCAGGTCGTAAGCCCTGAGCTATCCTATAAAAACACTTCCATACACGTTTCTCATGTAAATAGCTTCATCTCTGTGAGACTCCTATAATTTATCTTAATTAATTAAAATTCAATTTTTAATTATTAATGTTTGTATAGGATACTTATACGGTCTTCAAGACACGCCCTCGATATACACATAATTTATTGATAGAGAAGGATGTTATGAAATAATTTTTAATAAAAATCATTTCGATTTTATGTCTTCAAAAAAATTACTCTGATTTTGAAAGTGGCATTTTGGAAATTTGCCAGCGACGAAAACCAAAATTCAAAAAAATTTCGATTCGTATCAACAGATGGCAATTTCTAAATAATACGTAACCGTTTTTTGGAGACCCGAAATTCTTTAACTTCCATCAAAATTTGCAATCGGTGAAACAAATCTATCGTTGTTACATCATATAAACATGAAGTGGTATTAAAATCAGCACAATCTTATCACACCGATTAGAACTCAGTGTGATGTAATCGTGGAAGTGTAGAGAACTCGTCATGGCATGTTCAGGGAATACTTCGACAGAAGCAACCAAGGTCAGATGAATTTATTTTTAATTACCACCGTATTGGCCCGAATATAAGGCGATGTTTTTTTTCGGAAAAATGTTAGATAGCGGACTAATAAAATTAATAATCTCGAACAGACTTCAATATTTTTCATGTTGAAAACAAAAGTGACGCATAAATTTCCATATTTCTGTTATGAATTATTTCTAGTGACTTGGAAATTACGCGTTTTACCCATTTGTTTATTATTATTGTACACTGATTTTATAATATTTAGAATACTTATGGATAGTGTCGCAACTATTTTTATTTATTTTACTGACGTCCGATGTGCGTACGTATCTACATGGGGGTTATAACCTTTATTGTATAAATACAAGATTCCGATATCCGATATCCATCAAGCAATGGAAACTATAGCAATTCATAAAACAAGTTAAAAAATATTTTACGATTGTATTTTATTTACCTACGTTTGTCTTTTTATTATTGAAAAGATCGGGTCGCGTTATAATCGGGTTAATATGGAAAAAAATATCAGGTTATATGACATGGTTGATTTTATTTGAAAACTATCATTGTGTAGTGAAATGTACAGTGAAAGGTATATATTTTTGAATAATATTAAGGAATTTTTATACATATCCAAAATCAGAATGCTGTGAAAAGTGCTCCTTTCACGAGTCGCCAGGACCTCAAAAATACTCGGAGATTCCTGATTAAACTCGGGAGTTCCGTCGTTTCCCGTAACGATGGAAAAGGCGTGGCATTACCGCGGCTGACATCTATCATTGAACAGGTGAAGCTTTTTATGAATTACAATTTTCAATTCTATATATTATATTTTTTCAATAACCTTCGTGAAACTATCTTGTATTATAATATACACTGGACTATGTATTGCATCACTCAAATATCTCCAATTCTATATCTCCATTTTTATACGCGTTAGCAATACTTTAACGAAGAAAATAAATAATATTTAATGACACAATATAAAGTTATGTTGTTTTATTACTTTAAAAATGAAGTTTTTTTGATAAAAGCGGGTTTTAAATGTTAAATAAATTACATTCAACATTTAAATTATTAAACTGTAATTTAACATAATAATTTAGGTATAATTTTGATCAAAAACTTTTTGTGCCTATTGATTTGCAGAAGAGACAAGGCGGAAGTTGTGGAGTAAAAAAATTTAAAAAAATTGAAAAACTTAATATTGATGTATAAGAAAAATCAGACAGTGGATCCCAATAATCACCACATTAGATTATACATTTTACTTGTTTTTGATTTTCTGGACGCCATACTCGCCATCAGATATTTTTATTTTTAGATAAGCATTAACTCTAAAAATAAAATCATCTTCAGAATATATATTTATGACAGCAGGGCCACATTGCTTTGCTATAAAATAATGGTGACAAAGCAAATATGTGCGAGAGCATTGCGATCGTATTTCAGAAAACTCCAGCGTCACTTCCTCGTGCACCAAATTCCAGTAATCCCCCTCTCCTGTACTCCCTCGTAATCTCAGGATGGCAATATTGCTATCTTCAATCCTAAATCAAATCAAAACAGTATATCGAATGTCATTATTTTGATCAGTGGTTCCCAAAGTTGACAGAACCGTGACCCACCAAAAAAAAAAATTTCGGACCCACCTCCTGTCTCACATTTTCCCAATTCATATTGTAACCATACAAAAGACTGTTCAATTAAGAAAAAAAGAAAAACCTCAAAATAAAATCGTAATTTTTTAGTCACTTTTAATCGCAGTGAATTCGATAGTCCAATTTCTTTCTGTATTTAGTTTTAATAGAAACCATGGCAGAAAATTCCACTTAACGTGAGGTAGTGAAGGGGAGGAGGACTTTCATCGCTTTGTCAAACAAGCAGGGATAAGTTTCTGCAACTGAAAGCCAGAATTCTGCTAATTGCTTGCGATTAAAAGTATTTTTCAGCGATGTATCTTCTGATAAATCAATAAGGACTTCACTTGCTTTTGTTGACATTTCAGTCGGTATGTTGTCTTGAAATGGATTTTAAATCCAGTTTATTTTGTTAAACTTTTTCATATCTTCTTCGAAATAGGCGTTAAAGTTATTTTTCAACTCTGTTAAATAAGTGAAAATTGCAGACACTACATTGATATCTGGATGCACTTCGTTATCTATAATAAACATGACACGACCGGACGAGACGTGTTGCGCGGTGTTGTGACTGCGACCCACCTTATATCCGCTCGCGACTCACCAGTGCGTCGCGACCCATAGTTTGGGAAACACTGATTTAGATCATTATAGCAGAAAAAAATTGTTTGAATTTAATTTGGACGCTTTGGATGAAGAAATAAGTAGACATGTGAGAATGACTGATTTCGACCAACTTGATGTAATGTTATATTATTATAACAGCGTTGAGGACATGTTTGTTAATATAACGCGAATCATTGAATATAGACCCGAATACTTCCGTTTTATATGACTGTTGGATATAAGATAGTTTAATTTTCTTTTAAACCATATCTTCTTCTTGGTAAAAGATATTTGGTTGTTTTTATAATGGATCCATATACAGGGTTATTTGTAAAACATTAAATACCTCGCAGGACTATATTCCTGCCTTGATTATGAACCGAAAATGTTCAGGCTATCATGAGCTAATGTCAATAGTTATGAAAATATGCGACATCAAAGTTTGCATTTTTTTTTTAATATTTCTGACTCTTTTTTTTATAAAATGTTGGACTATCATTATAGTAACTCATATCAATTACGAAAAATTTATTCGTTATAATACAAGTTAAATAAAATGATAAAAACCCTGAAAAAATTCCAATTGGAATATTTTCCAATTGGAATTCGAAGGTTTTAATTTGACTTGCATTAAATGGAATGAATTTTTCATATTCGATGATACGATATTGTAATGATAGTCCAACGTTTTACAAAAAATAAGTCAGAAATATATATTTTTTTTTAAAATTTTATGTCGCATATCTCCTTAACTATTGATATTAGGTCATAATAGCCTGAACATTTTAGACTCATAATCAAGGCAGGAACATAGTCCTGCGAGGTTATTAATGTTTTTCAAATAACCCCGTATAATGGAGCCATATGCAACTACCGCAGCCTCGAGCCGTGCATATAGGAAAGCCTAGTTATGCAGGGGGTGAAAACTTTAAGAACTGTAAGTAACGCCTCGAACTCGCTGGATAATTATGCCCTGATTGTGTGAAATAATTATTTGTGAAATTAGGTCACGCGCTATTTCATATCCCAAAATGCACAAGAATAGGTACACCATACCGCGTAGTAAGCAACTCCTAAATGAACTGAGCGATCATTTCGATGTATTTAATTATAGCATTGAAAGCATCAAACAGAAGATAGCCGCCATATAGGTACTCATTTCACGACATAACTTGCGTAATAAATGGAGCAATCGGTTATGCAATTACAAAAAAATGTATATACAGGGTTATTTGTAAAACATTAATAACCTCACAGGACTTTATTCCTGCCTCGATTATGAGTCGAAAATGTTCAAGCTATTATGACCTAATTCGATAGTTAAGGAGATATGCGACATCAAAGTTTGCATTTTTTTTTTTCAATATTCCTTACTTATTTTTTGTAAAACGATGGACTATCATTACAATAACTTATATCGAATATGAAAAATTCATTCCCTATAATACATTTCCTCAATAATTCATTTCCTTTAATACAAGTCAAATAAAAAATAAAATCTTTCAAATTCCAATTGGAATTTTTTCAGGGTTTTTATCATTTTATTTAACTTGTATTGAAACCAATGAATTTTTCGTAATCGATATGAGTTACTGTAATGATAGTTCAACATTTTGAAAAAAAAAAGTCAGAAATATTTTTTAAAAAATGCAAACTTTGATGTCGCATATCTCCTTAACTATTGATATAAGGTCATAATAGCTTGAACATTTTAACTCATAATCATTCAGAAATATAGTCCTGCGAGGTTATTAATGTTTTACAAATAACCCTGTATAGATTACAACATAAAGGAAAATTTCATTTTACGCTTTGGCTGATCTCCAGTATAGTTATAAAACGTTTTCTAAATAAATATGGTGTTATATATTTCCAAGCAATTTCATTCTGACGATTTAAGTAGTTTTTTATCGGTACGTTGAGAGATTTTTTTAACAACTTTCTGAGGCGCCAATTTAGTGTCTCGCTTCAGGCGGCAAAATGTCTGAACATAGCCCTACATATGACATTTTGGTATACTTCTTCTATTACCTACACCCACAGCTATTTAATAATAAATTTATTTTCTTGTCAACCATTAGCTAGCCATATGTCATTCATCGGGCGTCCAATGCTGTATCGTATCTAGTGGAGCAGTGGCTTTTGGTAAAAAGATACTTCTGGAAGAATTAACCAAAAAGGGACAGCCGAACACTGTAAGAAGATAATTTGTTTTATTAACTAACTTACCATGACCGTAACCATGCCTGCGACCATGACCGTGACCATCTGCGATCAGAATATTCATTAGTATCGGTCGCTGTCACTGTCACTGTCACTGTCACTGTCACTGTCACTGTTACTGTCACTGTCACTGTCACTGCCAATGTCACTGTCACTGTCACTGTCACTATCACTATCACTGTCACTGTCACAGTCATTGTCCAATGACATTCTGACAGTCCATTACGTAGTAATAGTTATGGTTGTGGTCGTGGTCGTGGTCGTTGTCATAGTTGTTAGAGATTACCATTGTTTAAAAAACTACCATCTTAATGATTGAACCGGCCCCTGTCAAATTATATGAAACGGGAATTTATTATTATTTTTTCAGAATACTTTGAGTATATCACAAAAGAGGGCAGCTGCTGCCATCGGTCAGCCGGGACTAATGTCGTTGTACAAAACTTTGTTTGCAGAGTATAACATCAATGTTGCTCAGGTAAAAATGTGCACTTTTTTTCTGTTAGAGATAAATTTGCGTAAAAAATTATAAAAAAATATTTCCCCTCATACGTACGTGTGTGCCTGTATACACACACACACACACACACACCAAAACGTTTATATTTTTATTCTCTTGTGAATCCTTAATTGTTCTTATAACCATAATTTATGATTTGTGATTGGTCACACCATGTAAGCATGGATTATTCGAATAAATTAAGTGATAAAGCAAAATCTTTTCATTCTTGGGTTCTTTTAATTTCATACTTTTAAATTTAGAGACATGATAAAATAAAATATATTCTTACAAAAAAATCCATCAAAAGTGAAAAAGTACTAACCCCACGAAACGTCAAATGTCAAATCATCGGTCATTGAATCATTTAGCTACAGTTAAAATGAAATAAATATGCGTGATTGAACGCCTTTCGTTTGACTTACTTTTCAGAATAAATTGTTGCATCACATTTGTCGGTTGACGCGGAAATATAGGCTGTCAAAAATATGGCAGCACCATATTAGCATCCGATAAAATTTAGTTTAGAGCGAGCGTAAGTACACGTTTATTGCAGAATAACGGCCTCTAAAAAAGTTGCTGTTTCATAGAAGAATATAGTTTATAAAACAATACAACTCTAATATATTTGCACTACAGATTACATTTATATGTCGATAAAATATAATAATAAAATATACAGGGTTATTTGGAAAACATTAATAACCTCGCAGGACTATATTCCTGCCTTGATTATGAGTCGAGAATGTTAAAGCAACCATGACCTAATATCAATAGTGATGGAGTTATGCAATATCAAAGTTTGCGGTTTTTTTTCAATATTTCTAATTTATTTTTACAAAACGTTGAACTATCATTATAGTAACTTATGTCGATTACGAAAAATTCATTTGTTTCAATACAAGTTAAATAAAATTCCAATTGGAATGTTTTAGAATTGGAAGTGGAAGGTTTTTATTATTTAATTTGACTTGTATTAAAGGGAATGTATTTTTCATATTCAATATAAGTTACTTTTGTGATAGTCCAACGTTTAACAACGTCAAAAATATCGAAAAAATGCACACTTAGATGTCGCATATCTCCATAACTATTGATATGTCATGGTTGCATGAACATTTTCGACTCATAATTAAAGCAGGAATATATTCCTGCCAGTTTATTATTATTTTCCAAATGACCCTGTTTATATTTCTAAAATAATTGCATTTACAGATTCTAATAACAAATGGCAGCATGGGTCAAGAAGACGCTCGCAACATTATAAAATGCACATTGAATGAATTATTTTCATTAAACATAATTCCCATCATAAATACCAATGATGCAGTGAACGTTCCTGAATCAGGCAGATCCAATGACGCAAATGTAAGATGAACATAATATGTTTTTTAGTATTTGTATAAAGGAAACATAATATTATGAATATGATCAAATAGTCTATGCATGTGGATTTTATTTTATTTTATACTAGCTGTGCCCGCACGGCTTCGCACGCGTAGATTTTTAGTGTATACTAAACTGTTTGGATCGTCACAGAACTTAGCGAACCTTCTAGAACATTCTCCTTCCAGAACTTTCTATAGCAGGTTTTTCCGGAACCTTCTAGACTCACCGACACAGTCGGCGCGCCTATTTTGAAACAATCTGAAGCATTTGCGGCCTTCCCATAACAAAACAATGTGCTAGAAAGCACATTTTCGTCACCCACTCTCACCCACGCACAGCTACCCCCACCAAACTCACATATTTTCAATGTGACACGAAGGGCTATCCACCACCATAACCACCGGTGGGTGGTTGCGGCTGGCTGTAGGGAAAACTTGGCGGGTAGGGAAACGCGGGTTTCTTTATATATATATTGATTTTCTAAAGCATTAAAGAGCTGAAGACCTAGCATACGATGAAAATATGTAATTATAATAGCTTGTAGCTTTTCGGTGTAGTGGTTATGACTCTCTCCAAGATCTCCAACTCAGGTCGAGACCCATTCCAGGACGCCAACAAGATTATCCTGTTTTCATAGGACACACGTTTAATACAATTCGAAAATCCCGAATAATAATTATTTCGATTTTCCGTAATTTCCTTGAATCATTTTTTAAATGACTGACTTATACCGTTGTCAAAATTATTGTAGTATAAAGATGTAGTAAGTATAAAGAGACGGCAAGATGGCAAGAAAATTATTGTAGTATAAAGATGAAGTATAAAGAGATGGCAAGAAGTGTGTTACTCAGAATGAGATCATTATTTTCTAACCGTGACCTAAGCCTGAAACTTAGAATGCGTGTGGTTCGGTGTTATATTTTTGTCATTCTCTTATATGGGGTGGAGGCATGGACACTGTATCAAGAACTAATCCGCAAAGTCGAATCTTTTGAGATGTGGTCCAATAGACGCGTATTGAAAGTTTTCTCAGTCAACGAGTGATGAATGTTGAAGTCCTCCGGCGTATGGAAAAAGATCGAGAAGTGCTGCGAACTATCAAGGCAAGAAAACTGGACTCTCTTGGACATATTCACAACAATCATCATACAACTCATCGTCCAGAGGAAAATAAGTGCTGAAAGAAGCGCAAGAAGACGCCACATGTTGTGGCTGCGTAAATTGAGGGACTGGTATAAGTGTAACTCGACTGAGTTGGTCCGTGCGGTAAATATGTCGTAATTGCCAGAATGATCGCCAACCTCCGATAGGAGATGGCATCATAAGAAGAAGAATTAATTTCACAATTTAGCTGTCGGTTCATATACTCGCTCCTGGTTTGAATTTCAGGAACCCCAGTTGTGTGACAATGATATCCTCGCCGTAGCTCTGGCGGCCGAAATAGAATCAGACCTGGTGATTCTGGCGACAGACGTGGATGGATTGTACGACAAACCTCCGAAGGAAGCTGGTGCCAAGCTCATCAGCAATTTTCAACCAAATAAACAGTCTGGAATTCAATTTGGAGGAACATCCAATGTAAGAATCTTATTTCACTTGTGTAATAAATTCTACTTATCTCTTATCACGGAATTTTTATGGAATCTTTTTGTATATGCTTCTCAATTTTTCAAGTATTTATAAACAGGGTATAACAGTGCTGTTCCATAATTACGGAGATAAGCGACTTCAAAGTTTGCATTTTTATTTAATGTTTCTGACTTATTTTCTGTAAAACGTCGTGTATCATTAAAGTAACTTGTAACGAAAATTGATAATTCATTAGCTTTAATTCAAATGTATATAAAAATGATTAAAACCTTGAAAAAAATTCTATTTCATATTTCTGTCTTCACAGTTTGCACTGAGACAGGATTTTGCCCAATAGGGCGATCATTGTAATAATTGGATCGCTTATGTCAACAGATGTTACATATTTTTTTTAAAAACGAGGATTTATAAATAACTTAATTAATAAATAACCATAAAAATCTTGTTGCCTGTTTTTAAAGAAAATTAAAAAAACTAAATAAAATATAAAACTAAAATAATTGGTATTATAACGTCGCCCATCATTTAAATCAATTATTAAATTGTAACATATGTACGAACATGTTCAGAAGTAAATAAAAAAAAATTAAAAATATCTTTTTTGAAGATAATTTTTTCTTATAGAAAATTAACGACAATAATAAACGACCAAATAAACGTTTGAATTTGAAAACAAAAATTGTTTGAGTTCTATAACTAAGAAATACTTTATTACCATATTAATGTTGCTGCACCTTCTCTATTTCTAGACTTAAATACCTGGGTATCAAATTTCTTCATCCTAATTAATGAATCATATCTGGGGACAAAATCCAGTAACTGTATTCTTAGAACATATTTTCAAATGAAACATTGTTAAAATAATACATAAAATAATAATATGGATTGTCCAGATTTATTATTATGCATTGATTTTAGTGTCCAACCCGCCTTTCATGACATACAACCCCAACGACGTACCAAAAAATATAAAACTCGGACCACAAAAAATTCAGTTATCAGTAGAATCATAAACTTATTCTTGCTATACGAGAATTCCCTTGGCATAGACTTATTTGGAGACACAAAGTATATTCGTAAGCAAAAACTAATAAATTCATAGGTGTAATATCAACGAACAACGCACACGTGAACATACACACCTATACACATACATACACATATACACATATACACATATACACATATACACACATACACAAGCACATGTACACACTAAATGCATCACATTTATATTTATATTTTTAATAACAGAATGTTAGTTAATATTTAAGCATTAACTTTATTGTAAGACATTTTAACAAAATTTATTTATATTAGTAAGAAAACCACTAAAAATTACTTTTTTGTCTACCGGTTTCGAGACGTAACCCATCTCTTTGTCAGGACAATCACTATACTAATATGTAAATATCACTACACACCACAATAATACTACTACTACTACTACACACCATGGTTGTGGTGTGTAGAGATATTTGCATGCTAGTGTAGTGGTTGTCGTGACGAAGAGACGGGTTACGTCTCGAAACGGGTAGACAAAAAAGTAATTTTTAGTGGTTATCTACTAAAATAAATAACATTTTGTTACATCAAATTTAATTAAGTAATTTTAGAGATATTGAGAAAGCGATTAATATATGTATGGAGCAGATATTTTTCAACTGTAGCGATATTTTTGTTTGTAAAACAATTTTCTAAGCTTCGAATAAATTTTAAAAAAAAAATAGATACTTAATAATGAATGTTTCCAGATTGGAACTGGAGGTATGGACTCCAAAGTGAACGCCGCGGCATACGCGCTCACTCGCGGAGTGTCAGCTGTCATCTGCAACGGTGAAGAAGCTGACTTCATATCATTAATTATAGCGGGAGAAGACGTGGGAACTTTTTTTTATCAGTGAAATCTTCGTCTTCTTCTTCTTCCGCTTGTAATTCAATTGTTCTTCGCAAAGTCTCTCCATCTGCCTTTTTCATGTAAGGCTTTCTTCTCTCTGGCATTGACGAAAATACTGTTTAAGCGGTATTTCCTTTCCCGGGCAGAAGATATAGGCCCGTATTCAGAGTCTATAATTGGATGATTTTAAGGTTAAGGTTTGCCTTAAAAGTATTATTTTGTACTGAAAATAACGCTTTCAAGGCGTACCTGTACCTTTAAATCATCTAAGTATTGACTGTGAATTCAGGCCATAGAGTAGGAGACAGCGATCGCCAGACTTGCGTTATAGTATCAAACCTTAAATATTTTCTGCAGGTGTAGACTATAGAAAGTAAAAGCGTATGGATATTATGACATTTGAGTTCGGGGGATTTTGGCAGATAACAAGTAATACAGGTACAAAAAAAGTGTAAGTAAAATATTAGGTGACGGGTAGTATTGTTAAATAAAATCCCGAATACTTTATATACCTAAAATTCAGATTTATTACTATAACGTAAATGACATGATTATTTATAGAGCTGCAAAAAAAATCACGGAAGAAATGACCCTCGAAAAGCGACTTGCAATTAACATATTAAACATGTTAGCATATTAAAAAATCACGTTTGTTATTTATACGTTTTGCTTACTCATTTTTTGTACCTCTTATCTGCCAAAAATCCTCGAACTCTAATATAATATAATAATATCCAAACCAAAAAAAAAAATGTATTTCAGATTTGATACTATAACGTAAGTCTGGCGATCGCTGGGTCTTAGTCTGCTATGTTCAAGCTGAGATTTTTCTATTTGGACCAGTAAAGGGTTCGTACCTATTTTGTAAAATTTTGACATCCATATTTATTAAACACCGATAAATTTTATCAGAAAATATCAATTTTGTTGTTCGTTTTGATTCGTTCCTCTAGAGATAACGTTATATTGTATTTATCTGAGCTTTATTTGCGAAGAACACAGTTCATCAAATACAAATATTTCAATAGAATCGTGTACAACTACTCTGACCCGCTAAGCTGACAAGCGGTGTCTCCATAAAACAAATTACTGAATAAATCAAGGAAAAGTGAATGAAGCAATTTCTATCATTCAAATGAATTTTTTTTTTCGCCCAGTCAATGGATATTGAATTAATATAGATAAAAATGGTTATTTTATTATTATATGAGGTATTGATATAAGTTTAAAACTTAAAACTGCAAATAAGCTACATATTGCACGCCCCAGATGAATAAACTGCAAATTTAAAATGTTTTTATTTTAATATTTTGAAGGATATACGGCAAACAACCTTATTAAAAAGGTAAAATATAACATCAAGTTTCCAAAACCACAAAAAAAAAATATTTTTCAAAAAATATGCCTTTTAGTGGGGCAGTAATCTGTGGACAGTTTATTTCCGCCGCAATTTGTGTAAATGCTAGTATTCCAAAAATTTCATTTACAGGTAGTTGTAAAAACAAGTTGAGTATTTTATTACTACCATATTCTTAAGAGCAGATGTCCATACCATCATAAGGTCACAGTATAGTAATAAGGTGTAATCGAATAAAATCTAAAAGTACGTTTTTTCAATATATTCGGGTAGAGGTGCGGGGTATATTTGGGAAGGGTTTTTCTTTCAGTAATGGAAATGTTGAAAGAAGTGATCAAATGTTAGAAAATGTGATATGATGTGATGTGCTTCCTCCGAAATATTTTTTTTTTGTATTTCTACCTTTTTTAAAAAGAAAACGAATATACTAACTCTTGCGGTCACTTAATTAATGCTCATACTATATTATTTATTACAAACAACATTCATTTTATTTATTTTTTATGCGCACGTGAAAAAAGTAAACTCTTGTGCTATGAAAATGTAACCAACTTGGCGGTCTCGACCCCTCGACTACTAGACATTAAAGCGAATCATTTTTTAATTAGGACAATGGTCATAAAAAATCTTACTCCGTGTATAATCTCCAATATATGTAAATAATTAAAAAATACATAAATAATAAATAAATAAGAAAGTCTCCCTCAGTAAAGTAATCTTGTATAATTTATTGTATGAATTGGAACAAATTCACATAGAAAGTTTATTACCAACACACATACAAGTATAATAGCTTTATGTACGTCGTAAAAAAATGAACAACAGATTAAGCCATTAAAATGGGTCACAGTATTTATTTATTTTTATGATTTGTGCCACAATCGCAGTTATCGCCGGTCTGCAGAAGGTTTTGATGGGATTGACGTCAAGTTCATGGGTCTTCTTTTGATATCACTTTTATTACCCTCTGTCTGACCCGAAAATATTCATTTAAAATATGTTTTATTTTATCTTTGCAATACACACAATATGCTTTATTAACTATAACTATTGCCGTACCGGCCACATTAATATCAATGAAAGTTTTCTCAGTTACCTACGTTGTGGTGCAAAATTTTAATTTAATGTATGTTTTATTTTAACTTTCAATGATATTAGAGTTGCCAGTTTGGCAAAAATGGCAAAATGGTAGTATTAGTAACCCGTATTGGGCGTGTATTAGTTAAAATAAAACATATTTTAAATTAAAATGTTGCACCACGAAGGATCAAGGATCAAATCCTGCTAAAAATCTTTCAAGGTTCCGAAAATATTAATTTTTGAGTATATAGAAGAACACTGAGTGATATAGAAGGAAAAACAGCATCATCATCTTCATTCCCTCGTCCTAGTAGGGTGTTTCCATATTCCCTTGTCTTGCGCTGCTTCCTAGTGAATCAAACAGTCTATACCCATTATGTTTTCATACACATTTTTTTGTTGGTTCTCCCAGCTTATTCTGGGGCGACCCACCGGCCGTCTTCCCTCCAGGGTTACCGAGACTATTCTTCTTGGTTTTCGTTCCTCTGGCATTCTAAGCACATGTCCAAGCCACCTCTTTCAGCCTTTTTTCAGTACTTCTCATTCTGTCCATCAATGTGACTCCCGCTACCCCCTTTAGAAAACTCATCTCGGCAACCTGGATCCTTGCTCTCACTCTCTCCGTCAGGATCCAAATTTGATGGCCATATATTAAGGTGGGCCTGACACAGATTTGAAAACAGTCAGTTTTGTCTTGGCACAGAAAAAGGCAGCAATATCCAAAAATTATAAAAAAAAAATTGAATGCGGTCACCGAGGAAATCCTACTAATTTAGAATATTGAATTCAAAATTTTATGGGAAAGATAGTTCTATCCCTTCCAAAATCAAGCATAAAAATCACTATTACAAGCAGCAGTGTAAAAGCAAAGGTAGCAGTATTTATTCACTTCAACCAATCAACCCACAAGGATGTGTCACATGACAAAATGGCCGCTCCATACTAAAGTGAGAGTTGATGTCGATTGTAAACTAAAGCATCATGGCAAAGACAGCAATATCCAATTATGTTAATAGCAAAAATAACAATGTCCACTATTTGGTAGCAAACACAGCAATATTCATATTTAAAAGTTAAATATTTATTTTTACACATATATAAAAAGAAAACTAAGGTGACATTTGTTTTTAAAAAATTATTTCCAATAAGATATAGGTTTCACAGGAAGATAGACCGTAAAACCTATGATCGTCCAAAAAGACTGAAAAAGACCAAAATGCCTACTTTCCCATATAAAAAATAGCTTCATCTCTATGAGACATCTACAATTTATCCTGATAAAAATATTTTATCTATGAGGTGAGTAAGCACGAGCGACAACTCCGTCGGACCCCTCTTTATCATGTTTTACGAGTCGTCAGTTAGTGGGTCGGACTACAGCTTTTAATAAAAAGAAGTATTTGAGAAACTAAAACATAATAACCTAAATAAATAAAAATATTAGTAAACTCGCGGTTCTGTTTTACAGTTTCGAAATATTAACACTCAAAACAGGCTCCACCAACCTAACCTAACCTAAAAGTAACACAGAGAACCATGAAAAGGGCTGCTTGCGAGAAAGATTAGAAAATAAATGCACATGTATGTACATAATAAATGGGTCGTTGAGTATTAAAATCAACCCAACCACTATTTCTGTTTTTTTAGATTTGAATATTAATCTCATTCAATCAAATCTAAGCTCATTTCTATATTTTACATATTGGTTACCTATCATAACAAGTACCAATCTGAAGTTATTGCTTGTTAAAAATGAGTTTCAAAACATATCTATATCCAAATTAAAATAAAAGATGAATATCTCAATTTTATTTTAAATAAATTACAAAAACATTTAAAATTATTGTACACTCTTAAATTACTGAAATTTATTTCAATACACCCCTGATAATGTAATGAATATATTTCTTTGAACTTCTAAATAAACCTTAATCCAAATGCTTAAATTTCTAAATCTATTATCTGGTTTTAAAATGTACTTAAGTCCATTTAAAATACTGGAACAACTCGTGAAATATTAAAATTTTAATGTAAGTTATTATTTTATTTGAATGCTTTATTTTTAATTTCTTATGCCGTTACTTTTAATTCCGTCTTTTTCAAGTTATAAACAACATGTAAGAAAGTTTTCATTTGTCATCAGTTTTCACTTGATTTCAATAAAACTTTTTTTCAAATTAGTCAGGTAGATATCTCAGCTTATTTCCTTAACTGGTCTAAACTGCCATTTTTTAAAAAATACACATATTCAAACACATAAATTTTAAGTAGGTAAATATTTTTAAAAATGATATTTTTTTAAAACACAATTGAATAAATATGTATAATTCAGTCAGTTAACGTAGAACTGCAGCAAGATACATTTTTTAATTTATAGAATTGACTTTCATAGTCTCGTTATATTGCGTTATATAATAATTCACAATCGTAGCAATACGGATCTAAGCCAATTTTATTCCAATCCAGATTTTACCGGAAAACAATATGTTCTAGATAACGTTGGATTTGAGCAGTATTAAACAATGTTTTAACCAGATATTGAATTGTCGTCATAGACTTCTTAATCAATTCCAAAACACACATATTTTACGTATATTTTTTTTTATATTTTCCACATTAATCAAGAAAATATTAAACGTTTACGGTTATCAGAAATATCGTGACCCGAATTATCATGACATTGATGTAAATAAAATAATGCCTGGAATAATTTTGGTGTATTTATTTTTTGATTAAGAAGTATTTTCATTTTACACATGATATCTCTTTCTTGTTCAATAATTTTACAACCGTGCGGTTCTGACCTTAAACATGACATCAAGTGGCCTTTAGTCGGTTCCGCAGGGGGTAATCTACGGAGATAAGACGCCTAGTAAGATGTTGGTAAAGAAACGCATAGCTGGTGTATGATTTTGCTATGTAATTCAGGGATTCAGCTATAAAACCTCCATAATCCAAATCACGAAAATAGAGGGTAACAGTTGTACAATTTAAAACTGCTATTGAAAACATATTTGTATGTTTTAGAAGTATTTGAAGCATACAATTTTGAAATCTCCGCTCTGAAATATTGGGGGTTATCCTAGGTTGTGTCCATTTTTCTCAAATGAAGAGTACAAGGGCATAGATCAAACAAAAAATTACAACAAATGAATCAATTATGTATTATCACTCGCGATTCTAGTTATAGGATTATAATTTTTATGGTGCTTAACATAATATTAGGTAACCGAACTATACCAAAAATTATATAGCAATATTTTGCCAAATTATGTGTTGGTAAACTTTAGGTGGGGGTAGATATTGATTCATGAATACAATTAAATATTTAGCTCCATATTTGTTATCGTTCTGAATATCTAAAGCTAACAATAGAAAATATTGATCAGAGTACAAATCGTACCTCGACTGCTAAACAATCTCAACTTTGTCATATTACAGCTTGATAATAGAATTCGGAGAAATTTACGCACGATTGGAATCCCTCGTAATGTCACTATAGAACAAAACTATCAAAACCTCTAAGTCATTCCACTACATTCTGGAACGCACTATCACACTCTGGAGTGAGCTAGAACATTCGGGAAATGTCTGGAACGGTCGGAAAACGGCGGGAACAAACTACAAACGTCTGAAATGTTTGGGAATACAGCGTGTTTACTATAAAAGCGAAGCCGTGTCGCGGCCATAGTTTAGTGTTTTTTTGACACTAACACACTAACGGAATATTGTTTCGCATCTTCGCTTAGTCCTATATGCTGTGTATTTATGACGGGTCCCGCACATGCGGTGGTAGCAACGTCGCTAGTTTGCCACCTTCGGGTTTGCTCGCCCGGGGTTCAAGCCGGTTTATTTGTTTTTTAGCCGTAAATTACGGACGTCATACAAAGTTACGGACAGGCAGACAGACACGAAATTATTACATTTAGATTTTTTCCAGAGCAAGATTAGCGACAAGTCGGGCGATCAGTATGCAACCACGTGTGTGTGATACCAGTGACGCGCAGATTAATAAAGCGAAGTATTTACGTGCGATATTTGGAACAGAAATTTCTCAAAAGTTGTTACCCAGCGACTTTATATGACTGTATTATTGATTGATAAAGTATACATTTGCATTTGACATTTTTTTTATTAAATTAAGTTCAAGAGTATCTATCTCCTTTAACTAGTATTATAATTATAATTTGAACTGTAAGCATTATATCTGTACTCGAAAATTATTTTACTATTAGGTCCTTACATATGAAATTGGCGTTTAGTATGGGAGGAACATAAAGCCGATTTTTTTTTATTATAATATATTTATTTAATCAAAGTATGTACCATTGCTATCTATGCACTTTTGCCATCTCATAGGTAGTTCATCGATCCCTTTACTAAAAAAACCATTCGGACGGGAATCAATAAAATCTTTGAAGGCGGTTTGGACTGCCCCATCGGAGTTGAATTTTTTCCGTTGCAAGAAGTTATCCAAATTTCGAAAAAAATTGTAATCTGTTGGGGCAAGGTCCGGAGAGTACGGTGGATGTCTTAGACATTCCAATTGAAGCTCCTCTAATTTGGTAGCCGTCTGTTGTGCAGGTGTGGTCTAGCGTTATCATGAAGCAGCAGTGGCCTAGAGCGATTAACCAGCCTCGGTTGTTTAGCAGCTAGCTTTTCCATCATGGTTTGCAGTTGCTGACAATAGACAACTGCCGTAATCGTCTGGCCAGATTTAAGAAAGCTGTAGTGAACGACACCAGCACTAGTCCACCAAACGCTCACAAGTAACTTTTTTGGAGTCAATTTTCGCTTGGGGCATGGTTCGGCTGGTTTGGCAGGGTTCATCCATTGCGATGAGCGCTTCCGATTATCACTAACAGTTTTATCACTAACACCGCAGCCTGCAGTTAACTCGGATGTGGTTTGCGATGGATCCGCTTCCACAATAGCCTTCAATTCTTCATTATCAACTTTGGTCTCCGGCCGTCCACGGGGCTTGTTCTGCAGGTCGAAATTTCCAGAACGAAAACGTTGGAACCAAAAACGCACTGTGTTTTCTTTTGCGGCACTGTCGCCATATACATCATTAATCCTTCGAGCCGTTTCTGCAGCACTGGTGCCACGGTGGAACTCGTACTCGCAAATAACGCGATATTTCAAGTTTTTCATTTTGTAAACTGAGTGACGCAAAGAAAAAAACAATTGAGGAAAAAACAAATGAATTATAATTTTCAAAACAAAAATACATGAGTAAATAACTGTATAAATTTGGATTTGGAATTCCTAACCAAAGAGAAGATATTTGAGATCAAATTTACCAGTACGGCAAAACGCCAATTTCATATGTAAGGACCTAATATTATTCTTTACAGCTTTACCGTATAATTGTATTATTTTAGAATATTTCAAATTGTATATTTTTCATTTTATAATTCCCGCATTAGTTCATTATTTTATGGTACGCATAATGTTTTTTAGGTATTTTTTTTATTTCTTTAGAATACTTACATATTTTGAGAGTAGTCAAAATTTTCAAGAACATAATACAGGACTTTATCCACAGAGAGAACATCACAAACCCTTAAATGAATAAAAAAAATCTCGAACATTTAAAAACCTATTTTATAAATTAAAATAGCATTGTTGTAGAATAATTACACTATACACACTATATAGAAACCAGGTATCGTGAAAAAAGAATTGTATTTAATTATTTTTGTCTTAAGAAACGTGAAAAAAAATTATTTTTTTTAATTATTTTTATCTTAGGAATCTTAATAAGTAGGTACTATATTTTTTTTAATTATGGAAAGTCCTAAAACAATTATTTATTTTATTAAAATATAAACTTACACCATAATTTTTACAAATTGTTGGGGAAAATCCTTTACATCCTTGAAGGCCAATGTCCTACAATTTTCGTTAATGTATCTTTAGAAGGAATATATTTTGTGGGTCCTCGATGCTTTCTTCTTCTTCTTCTTCTTCCTTGCACTGTCCCAAATCATTGCCTAGGTAAGCTGTTGGGGTCGGCTCTTCTCGTTCTCAGGCTGCATCTTCTTCGGTTCTGGGTATTACTTTCATTCAGGCCGTTTTTCTGTAGGTTTTTTGGAGCATTGAGTCATTCAGGACTTCTTGGGTCTTTCTCTGGATAACTGTCGATGAAGCTCCATAAACATCGCCTGCTTCACCGTGTGATCCGGTGGTCTCCATCTTATGTACCCACACATACATTTATAATGGTCAATCAAACAACTCGATTCAAATGGAATCGTATGGCGTAATTTGAAGATAGAAAGTGGAAGAAATATGATAATTCATACATTTTTATAAAGATCATTCCTAAAAAGGGTGCATGTAATTAAAAGTAGCAAATAAGTATGGCGCGAGCAAACGTACCATCTTGTTGTATTCCTAAAGAGGTGCATGAAGAGAATTAAGTGCTATTTATTTTCATTTTTAAACATTCCTACATCTTAATCGTATTTATTTTTTAAAAAATCATTTTGCCGTAACTATAACATTTTTTATAAATTCTATAACCAGATTAAGGTTTTCTGTTACGTAATCATGCAATAATTAAAAAACATATACAATTTCAAATTGAACTGTCGTTTCTCTCATTTTTTAAATGGGAAGTGCCTGAACTTACCCTGAACACTTTAAAAGAATAACAAGTGTTTTATAAATATCAGTCACATTTAAGTATTGAAATAAAACAGATATGTTTTATCAACATCTAAATATGTCAAACTACCCCAAATTACAAATTTAATCTTTAAATACTTATTTTGAGGATACAGTCCATACAGTTCATCTATGACAAACTCAACAAATTCCGGCAAGACCGAAGCAGTCCTCGTAGGCCCGAATACAGAGTCAATACTTGCACCTTACGCCTTACACCTTTCCGCTCGACCTCGTGAAAGGTAAGTATTCTGCTTTCCGCGTTAGTTGACTTAAATCGCATTCCAGAGTCACTACTTGAACCAGTCAGATACTTAAAAGAATTAAACGTTCGTAAAATGACGCGTGTGTAAATTAGTCCTGGTTAGATTGTAGCTCTCGTCTATTTGTTTTTATCTATGGCATTTTTTGACGTTTTTGTTTACCTGTCATCTTGTAATAGCAACGAGTGCTGTATTGTCAATAATTATTAATACTTTTACCAGGCATTTAATTTCGTTTATATTCATCTTCTGTTTTAAACATAATGACATAGTTTATTCGAAGAACTACAGTATCAAAATTATATGCTTAAATATGTACTAACAAACTTATTAAGTCACCAAAAAATTAAAAGGAATGTATTTTTCAATGTCTTCAGTAAACATTGAAAAATATATTCAGTTCGGTAAAAATACGTGCATTGACAGGTAAATAAGTATTTATATAGTTTTCAGAATAAAATTAATGTAGGAAAGGATTTTCATTACCTACAATATCCAAGAGCAACTGAAGGTAAAAAGAACAAATTTCAGTACATATATCTTGATCATTCTCAGAAGTTCCGTTCTGGTAAGATACTTGATGTGAGTGAGGATTGTAAAGTAGAGACAAGTCATGGTTTGTGGCATTGGATTGTAGGCCAATGGAGAAGATCGCGGAAAGATGACATGTGATGGAATTTTTTGAGGTTGAAGATGAAACGGATACATAAGTTTTTAAGGCCTTCCAGTTTGTTTAGATACTCTACATTGACATCCAAATTAACACACATTAGCATAATCAAACGGGAAGAAGTTGTGATTGCATAATTGTTATTTTACAGTGAATTAGGAGAAAGTTTTTAAGTTCATTCAGGGCTTGCTCTGTTAAATATTTTTGTTGACATGTGAAATATTATGTTCATGCCATGAAGTATCTGCATCAAATAGAACTATTGTTGGAGATAAATTATTTGCTATTAGATATGTCAATTATTTGACTTCAATGAGTTTGTAATATTCAATGTTAATACTGCTAAGCAATATTCTCCATTGATGTTCAAAATGTCAGTGAGAAAGATGTGTCCGACACTATTAAAAAATTAATAAACATGCATTATACTCATTCTCGTGGTCCAGATTTCATTCCAACATTTCTGTTAAAGGGTTGTGTGGAACTAATAAAAAAAATCTGTTTATTTTTTGTATAATCTTTCCATTACTACATCTTCCCAGGGGATCTCCCAGGGATCCCAAGGGATCTTCCCAGAAACATGTCAAAAGTTACTCCAATATATAAGAGTGGTTCTATGTCATCTGTAGAAAACTACAGACCTGTACCTATTTTTTCTGCACCAGCTAAGGTATTTGAAATTATAATAAGTAGAATCGTCGCTTCCCGAAGAGAGACATTTATAATTGATGAACAGCACGGACTCAGGAAAGGGCGCCCGGTTGAGACAAATCTGATGGTTTTCACGAATTATTTAACGGAAGCACTGTTAATTGTTAATATAATGATTTCACCAAGGCTTTTGATAGTCAACCATGATGTATTATTGAAAAGACCGTATGAGATTGGTTTCTCGGCTAAAATTAATGGCAAGCTACCTCCAAAATAGAAACCCAATTCATCTCCTACGGTCTATTCGCTTTAGATTGTTTCCATACGTTCTCGGGTGTCTCTATTTGTTTTCTATTTTTATTAATAATATGAAAAATGTAATTTTAAACTAGCGCTTCCTGTTACATATTTTATAATATTATATACTAACATAAATAAAAAAAAATTAAAATGTCTTAACACAAAGTTAATGCTTTAATTATTAAAAATATTAAGTTTAACCACAAAAACATCCAAAGTATATAGATTATTTTTTAAAAGAGTAAATATAAACGTTCTTTCGTAGAAATCAATCATTGTGATGTATAAAATAAAACAAATCATTTCTGGTATATATAAACAACATTTTAAAATATTATTGTAATAATAATATTGAAGGAAATCTATATTATTAAAAAATGTATATACATTAAAATAAAAACAGCGTAGTCAGTAAGATTAGTAGGTGAGCTGTATCTGTATCGTGCCACGGTTTCCTGTTTTGTCTGCACTCACCGCTCTTGTTCTAATTTAGCTGGTGAGCGGATAGATGTTTTTATTCAAATTACTTGTACCTTTATTTAACTGATGTGACTTAATTTTTGTTTTGTTTTTTATTCGGAAAATTACAGCATTAAAATGATATGTTTGTATTTTAATAAAATATATACAATTTCTAAAATAGTGTTTTTACTCTAGCGTGATATTGTCCTCTGCAGTTTCATTAATTAGCTCAAGGTTTTTCAATAAGGATCAATAAGGTAATGGGACCTTTAGCACAATTACGACTGTGAATTGTGATGACAGCCCTCGTAGTCCAGTGGGCATGAAACTGGCCTCCCTTTCCAAAAGTTCCGGGTTCGATTCCTGGTGAAGTCACAATACAACACATGTGTGATTAACTCAAGCCTGGAGTGTTTTGTGATGTGTTTCGCTGCAGTTATTGGGCCCTACAGCCTGTTGCAGCTTAACAAAAAAATACTTGCCACTGTACTGCCGAGATATTCATCCGTATTCTGAAAATAACAATGTCTGGATCTTTAAGATCTTTATCCCAACACTTAATAGACGACAATAAAAATTAAAAATGTCCAGAGCGGATTTTGGAATTCTACGGCTCAAATACACTGTATTAAAAGATGATATAAGAAAGATTGTTTCTTACAAACGTATTCATTTCTTCATCCACAGCGTCCTGATGAAATATTCGGCGTTACCGCGTATTCAAATCTTCCCATCTTGACGTTTGACAGATATGTCTGGATCTTTAAGATCTTTATCCCAACACTTAATTGACGATAATAAAAATTAAAAATAAACGAGACATAGCTTTACGTCGGTGTTTGTTTCTGTAATTTTCTACATGAGATAGATATAGAGGGAGGGAGAAATATGTAAATTGTTATCTATCAAATGTCAAGATGGGAAGATTTGAATACGCGGTAACGCCGAATATTTCATCAGGACGCTGTGGATGAAGATATGAATACGTTTGTAAGAAACAATCTTTCTTATATCATCTTTTAATACAGTGTATTTGAGCCGTAGAATTCCAAAATCCGCCCTGGACATTTTTAATTTTTATTATCATCTATTAAGTGTTGGGATAAAGATCTTAAAGATCCAGACATTGTTATTTTCAGAATGGGGCCGACTACTAGCCGGACATGAAGTCATCAATATATTTAATATGTACATCAAGAATGTTGAAGTAATTCCTCCCACGTGACACAATAGCTAATAATCGCAGTATGCAACATGATATTTAGGTAAATAAATAATTGAAATTATGGCATTTATTATGACCCACATATTAGATATTTTTACGAATTATAAATGGAAATATATCGCAAAGTGGAAGAAAAGATAGGTGTATAAGGTGATATGTCATTTGTTTCATTTGTCTATATCATATGATTTACTAACCAAAGTATTATTTTGAGCTTTAAAAATTATAATAAAATGTTCATGTCTTAACGTTATTAAGATGAAAAATCACATAAATGTATAATAGATATTGCAATAGTAAAATTCAAAAATAGTACTTCTGAACATACATATTTCAAAAAATTTATTAACAGTAATATGAAATAATAAAGCAACATGATTTATTAATAAATAATAATTGAGAAAGAGAATTAACTGATATAAAGAAAATGTATTTTTTCATTAACGCGGTGACAGGGAAATAAGTATTTATACAGAACAGAGCAAAAAAAAAGTTCTACCAATTCACTAACAAAAGAAATGTCAGTACAGAGTAAAAAAAAAATACAAAAAAGGGACAAATTCAAAACGCAAACATACAAAATGCAAATGTATGAAATAAAAATGTTATTTTCTCACGTTATAAAATGAAAATCATCTTGACATACGTGTTACATATCGCTCAATAATAAAACCACAGAAATGAATGTGTGCAATGTATGTAGGCTCAAGCCATATTGCTTCCAAAATAGTACAATTCAATATTTGATAAAATGAAGTAATTTTTTTCTTTAATAAATCAAATAATTAAGAAATATTAATTGACTTAAGAAAATGTATTTTTCGATGTTGAAGTATCAAACATAATAATTTCGTTGTCTGTCTGTCGTGTAACGGCTGGGGATGGGGCTTGAAAGCATGTTGCTAAGGTCGCATCTCCGCAGATTATTAAGCAGAAAACCTTAGGCATGTTAAGATAATACAACATGAAAGAATAAAAATTTAAACAAGAGAACACGTTTTCAGTAACGCAGTGAGAGGTGTATTTATATATATCAGAATAAAATAAATGTAAGAAAAGTTTCAATACTAGTTTTAGAATTTAAATTATGAAAAATGCCTAGCGATACCTGCCGGATACGTTGTTAGACCGGATTACAGTCGGTTGGTTAGCACTTGGTGTATTATCTAGGAGGAAAGGATAAAGTGTGGGTCCCCTGATGCGATGGCTATGTTGTGCAGAACTGCACAAGCAACTATGATGTTAGTTGTATTTGTGAGGTTGTTGTGGAGTTTCCTGCTCAAGCACGGAAATCTCCTTTACCAAACCCCATATAACCTCTCCACAACATTTCTTGTCGCTATTTGTGACCTATTATAATGTTCCTCAGCATTGGTTATTGCATTTAAGTTTGTTGTAATTGGCGAAAATAAGTAGCTCGTCTGAGCACACCCGCTGTCACCGAGGAGGATGCCTGAGACCTTTCCTTCTTCAAACTTCCTACGACAGCTGCTATTATAGAAAAATCTTGAGTCGTGTGCGGAACCCGGCCATCTGGCAAGAATGTCAAATATTTCCATCCTCGGACCGGACACTACTTGCACATTCAGCGAGAACCACCCTTTCCTATTCCTGAATATTTCCCCTCTGGCTCTCGTAGGGTTTTTGATGGGAATGTGGGTGCAATCAATGCATCCCACCACTCCTGGAAATCGCGCTTTTTGATAAAATAGCCCTCGGTTTTCACATAGGACCTGGGACGACCGAGGGAATTTAATAAAATTTTTGACTTGCTGTGCCAATTGACGAATGGGAATGGAACGAATTGGAAAATGGTTCGCACGATTCTGCAAGAAGTTGGCTGGCTTATTGCGGCTTACAGTCTGAAAAAATATGTTATATATAATTGCCGATAAAATACTTTAAAGATTGTGTTGTTTTGTTTCTGAAGTCCCCATATTTTGAGTTTGTCCAAATTTTAAGAACAGTACTGGATTTTTTGTCACAGTGACATCAATCAATCAATATACTATTGATTAGATTTAATAAACATGGAATTCTATCATGGGTGGAAATGGTGAATGTTACATTGTGTAAAGTGATCATTCAAGCTAGCCGTACGATAGGTCGTAAGCCCTATGAATACCCAAAGACTTCCATACCTACTTCCCCATAAAAATATAATTTCGTGTCTGTGAGACATCTATAAAATATTAATTCCCCATATTTACCTGAAAATTTCCCGTCGCAAAAAAA
>JADDOH010009407.1:0-41068 GCA_016648135.1 Agrypnia vestita
TCCCTGTTTGACACATTTTGTAATATCAAACCATGATGTGAATGTCCCATTAATTCTCACGCAAGCACTACTTCCTTCGTACAGGGATGCAATTGCCTGTATGAGTTTACTCTTCACCCCATATTCAGACAAAACCTTCCATAACTTTCGTCTAATCACTCTGTCATACGCTTTTTGGAGATCCACAAAGGCACAAAAAAGTTTTTGGTTCTTTGCCAAAAACTTTTCGGTCATCTGGCGCAGTGAGAAAATCTGGTCCATGCATCCTCTTCCACTCATGAAGGCTCCTTGTACATCCCACACTTTTTCTTTCGTTGTCAACCCACTCTTTCTATCAAAATTCTCGCATACAGTTTGCCAACAGAGCTCAATAGGCTAATGGCCCGATAATTCGCGCAGTCCATTCGCGACCCTTTTCCTTTGTATAGAGGCATGATAACAGCTCTTCTCCAATCCTTAGGAGTGTAGCTGCCCTCTAAACATTGGTTGAAAAGTCTATGAAGCCACGTGAGTATTACTGGACCACCACCCTTAATGTACTCGGCAGCAACATTATCATAACCCACAGCCTTGCCATTCTTCATGTGCTTCAATGCTCTTTTAATTTCTTCCACAGTTATTTCATTCACACTGTCGTCACTATTCATAAATCCGTTGGACGCCTCAAAGGAGTCCTCACTCACATTCCCATTACTCTCATACATTTCTTCAAAAAATTCCTTCCATCTATCTTTTATTTCATTCTCGTTTCTAAGCATTTTTCCATTCTTTGACATAATAGCATTCACACAACCTCTTTTCGTACCACTTCGAGACTTTTTAACTTCCTTCCAAAAGATCTTGATATTCTCTTGGAAGTTCTGAGTCAATTTAAGACCCTCGTCCTTCCTCAAACGCTCCTTTCTTTCTTTCACTCCGTGCTTTACCTTTTTCTTACATACAATATATACATCCTTTGCTAGCGTATATCCATTCACATCCCCATTCTTTGATGCCAAGAGGTTACACCACGCTTTTTTCTTCTCATTTATAAGATCTCTAATCTCGTCATCCCACCATGCATCTCCTTTCTTCCTTCCTTGGACGGTCACACCGCACACTTCCTTGGCTGACTCATACAGGCTCCTTTTGATGTGTTCCCATGCACTATCAATATTGAGCTCTTCCATACATTTCTCATTTAACCTTTCAGCGGTTTTCCTTTCAAACTTTTCCCTGGTATCCTTCTCTTGCAATCTTTCGATTTTGACCCTAGTCGGGGCTACCACTGTTTTCTTCTTAGATCGCCACCCATGAAACAGATTCACTCTTGATACTACAAGAAAGTGATCCGTTTCAATTTCAGCGCCTCGAAATACTCTGGTGTCAACAGTGGCGGACCTCAATCTAGAGTCAATTACAACGAAATCAATCATTGACCTTTCATTTCCTCTTTTCCACGTATATTGGTGGATTCCTTTGTGTTCAAAAAAAGTATTGGATACAAAAAGGTTCCACTCCAAACATACTTCAAGCAAACTATCGCCATTTCCATTCGTCCTTCCATCCCCAAATATACCAAGCGCAGACTCGAAGCCATCTCTTCGAGTTCCAACCCACCCATTCAAATCTCCAGCCAAAATCAATTTTTCGCTGTCGCTTTTCATGTCTATGACATCTCTTACACTCGTCCAAAACTCATCTTTCACTTCGTCTTTATCTGAGTTTACAGGGGCATAACCTACAATAAGAAATACCCCAGTGATCCCAATTTTGAAACGGATCCACATGAGCCTGGCACTAATGAACCCATATTCTTTCATACATTCGACCATTCGCTCAGAAAGCAGCGTTGCAACACCCTGGCATGATTGATTTTTCAATTTAGTTTTGAAATTTCTATAATATTTTCTGTCTTCATTTCATTGGGAAGAGCATTAAAGAATAATACTCCGTGATAGGTGAAATGGTATATAAGTATTATTTTTTTAATTCTAATTTTTAGGTAGATACCGTTTATATATTTAATTTACAAATAAGTTCTTCATATACTTACCAGGACGTGAAAATATGTACTTTCGTGTTTGTTAATTAATTTTCGAATGAATGAATAATTAAAATGTATCAAGTACGAGGTTTTGACGTTAATGGGTGCAAAATAAAATATATCGTTACATTGGCATCGAGTGTAAAGTATTTATTTGTTCACATATGTGTTTTTCTGAGATTAATGTAATACGAAATTATTATGGTAAGGGGGCGCGATATTTACGCACCAACAATTATTTTAGTTCACTTCGGATTTTACCTAACTGAGAAAATATATAGTATAGTTGAAGTAAAATGTATTATAATAAGAGTTAATATCCAGAGCAAAATACTCGATCAATTATGCAGACGCCATGTCAATAAGATGTTGAGAATTATTGATGCCTGTTGTGTTGGTACGCGCTTCGTGTAGGTACATCCAAAGAGATGAATGTTGAAGGCTCTCTTAAATACCAGAGTTTAATGTAGCAAAAGCGACAAATAAAATACTGGTTATTTATTATGCGGAGAGCCTTGATAAATGGGCAAGGCATATACAACAAGAAACAAACATAACGACAACATATTAATTGTTTATGGCGCGGCATTTCTACGTGCCGTGGCAACGTTGCCATGCGCACGATACCCGAGCGTACTCACTGCAACATTCCGCGGAGCGTCAGTACCACGTGGTATGTAAACAAGTGAATACGCATGCGCTGCATCTGTCAAGAAGACAATGCGGGGAAACGAAATCGTTCTCGAACTCGTCGAGCTGTATCGATCGAAGATCGCATAGAATGTCCGTCCTTCTTTCTCTTTGCAGTAAATAATTTCGCATTCTCCTCTTTTTTCTCCTCTTACTTTTCGATAAACTCATTAACATAAACAGATACGCGGCTATCATCATAACCTCATAGGGCGATATATTTCCGCGACGTCTGGAAAACAATAATTATTTGCAAAAAGGACCTTGTTTTTAATATTCAATTTACTACAGTAAAACCTCGTTAATTTGAAATTGCGACCCAAAAAAACATTTCGAATTGCGCGGAACCCCGTTTTCGCCAAATGAGATACCGCAGCTGTCATCCATAACCTCATCGGATGACATTTCCGCGACAAGATATGCGAGTCCCGGTGTGTACACGTCAAATGACCGCGTCATTGTCCCCGAAACATGAGCGTAGATGTTGATGCGACATGTCGAGCGGAATGTTTCGCGATTTGTCCCCTAGTGAATACATGGCTTAAGCTGTCGGTGGTATGTCCACAATATTTTTTGTCGTTTCTTGGTCGTAAAGATCCGGATAAGAACCTTGCGTATCTTTCTTTGAAGTGGTAGTAGTACTCAAGGAGGTAAAACTGTACTTATCGATCAATTATCATGATTGGTTGGAGATCTCGGGATTGGCATTTCGATTTTCATTTCGTAAATGCATCGTAACGGGTGCATAATATCTTCCTAATTGGCACGCGTTTTCGCAATTTCATGTACCTAAGTGCACATTACAAATTATTAATAATTCAGTTTCAAGCATATTATTACGAATATGTTCTCTTTTGCTCTTTATTCAATATTGTTGTAGAATGTTGAACAATTCTCTAAATAATTCCTTCCTTATCCTGCATGTATAATTTTCTTACGTCTGTCTGATTCAACCACCATCCATTCGTGTCGCGCAGCTACAGAAATAAAGAATCGCGTGGCAATATGAAACAATCAATAATGATAGTTCAAAGTTTTGCATAAAATATTGAAAAAAAAAATGCGAAAATTGATATTGCATATCTCCATAACTATTGATATTTTGGTCAGTGTTGTTTGAACATTTTTGACTCATAATCAAGGCAGGCAAATAATTGTGGACTGTTACACCTTGTATAGTTAGAAGAACTTGGGCGAGCGTAAAATTATTTCTTTAACAACAACAACTTTCTTTGACAAAGTAAATAGTATAATAATGAAAAGCTTGAAATGTAGTAATTATTACTTAAAGGTATATTTTTTAAATAATAATTAGGTATCTATTTATGAGACAATATTTAAAACAATAAAAAACAACATAAGTACATTCCTGCCTTGATAATGAGTCGAAAATATTCAAGCAACCCTAATATCAATAGTTATGGAGATATGTAATATCGCACTTCGCATTTTTTTTTTACAATATTCCTGAATTATTTTTTACAATAACTTGAACTATCATTACGGAAGGGGCGTTCAGTGAGAACTATAATAATGATTTTTATTCAAATATACAGGGTTATTTGTTAAACATTAATAACCTCGCAGGACTATATTCCTGCCTTAATTATGTGTCGAGAATGTTCAAGCAACCATGAGCAATAGTGATGGGGATATACGACATCAAAATTTGCATTTTTTTCAGTATTTCTGACTTATTTTTTGTAAAACGTTGGACTATCATTACAGTAGCTTATATCGAATGTGAAAAATTTATTGCCTCTAATACAAATCAAATAAAATAATAAAAACCTTTAAATTCCAATTGGAATCTGCAGGGTTTTTATCATTTTATTTAATTTTTATTGAAACGAATGAATTTTTCGTAATCGGTATAAGTTACTGTAATTAAAGTCCAACGTCTTACAAAAAATAAGTCAGAAATATTGAAAAAAATGCAAAATTTGTTGTTGCATATCTCCATAACTATTGATATTAAGTCACGGTTGCTTGATTATTTTCGACTCATAATCAAGGCAGGAATATAGTCCTACGAGGTTATTAATGTTCTTTTTATTTTCATTTATTGGTTTTCTTACAGCCACATAATTAATAAATCTTGAAAAAACAATAATTGATGTACAGAGTCTTGGGCCAATTACAAGAAAAAACATATACAGGGTTATTTGGAAAACATAAATAACCTCGCAGGACTTTATTCCTGCCTTGATTATAAGTCGAAAATGTTCAAGCTATCGTGACCTAATATCAAAAGTTATGGAGATATGCGACCTCAAAGTTTGCATTTTTTTTCCAATATTTCTGACTTATACTTTGTAAAACGATGGACTATCATTACATTAACTCATATCGATTACGAAAAATTCATTCGTTTCAATACACGTTAAATAAAATGATAAAAACCCTGAAAAAATTCCAATTGAAATGTTTTCCAATTGGAATTCTAGGGTTTTTATTTTTTTTTATTTGACTTGTGTTAAATGGAATGAATTTTTCATATTCGACATAAGTTACTGTAATGATAGTCCAGCGTTTTGCAAAAAATAAATCAGAAATATTGAAAAAAAAATGCATACTTTGATGTCGAATATCTCCTTAACTATTATTATTAGGTCATAATAGCTTGAACATTTTCGAGTCATAATCAAGGCAGGAATATGGTCCTGCGAGGTTATTAATGTTTTCCAAATAACCCTGTATACAAGAATATTATACCAGGATCGATAAAAAAATAATAATAAACAACATGTCAAATAGTGAGTTTTTGTGAGTGAGTGTATTTGTATGCTTATATTTGTTTTACAAATAACCCCGTATATTTCAATAAAAATCATGCTTATTGTTCTCACTGAACGCTCCTTCCGTAATGATAGTTCAACTTTTTGTAAAAAATAATTCAGAAATATTGTAAAAAAAAATGCACACTATGATATTACATATCTCTATAACTATTGATACTAGGGTTGCTTGAACATTTTCGACTCATTTTATATTTCGTTACACATTGAAAGTTAAACTTGCTGGTTAATTAAATATAATAAACAATATAAATTAAATTAAATCTATTTACAAAATCCTTCCCGTGTACCTGTTTAGAGAAATTTTTTAATAGTACTTTTTTGTTGTTGTTATTTTAGGTTTGTTTATTTTATAATTGGCCAAAGGCACGGTCTACTTATACTAATGTCAATACGATTATCCATCAATGGCTGTAAGTAAACGACAAAGAATGTATGATTTTAAAAACAAATTCTATAATTATTATTTTACAAATAGTGTAGAATTGTAGAGCATAAGATGTAATATATATATTTATTATATTATAGATTATACAATAGATTAGATTATATTTTAGATTAAGATGTATTATAGTATTATAGATTGTACCTATAATATTATGGAATACGTAAATGTAAATATGTAAGTTATTATGGATAGTATATTAGTAATAGATTATATAATCTTAGAATATGTGTTTTTTGAAATTTATTTTATACTCTTTATGTAAAAGCCTAATGGGCGTAAACAAATAAATAAATAAATAAATAAAGTGTAAAATACTAGTTATTATAAAGGAGTATCATATGAACCAACTTAAGAAATTAAAAAAAAGAAGAAGCTGAAAGTGAAACAAACAATTAATCGAATAGTTGAAAATGAAGTATAAGAAGAAGAAGAAGAATAAAGCAAAATTCGAATCAAGTTGTGAGAAGGGAGTCTTGAGGAGAGTGTTATCACTAATAAATAAAGAAATAAAAATAAATTGATCATTAAAAAATATGCAAACCACCCTATACTTTTACAATATGAAATGACGTGCTCTCATCCCGACGTCAGAGAGTACTGACAACTGTATTGATCTTTTTGGACGACGTTACTGGCGCGTACAGCGAACTAACACAATCAAAGCGTGTATGTGCATTGAATCCCCGTATGGGCACTAACACATAAGTCGTCTATATTAAAGATCTGAACAGAATGTATTTATCTATTTGCAGTAGGTACTTTGGAAAATGTACCAATTTGTATTTCTTTTTTCAAATTTAAATATCAACCGCTGACACATAATGATTTTCGCAGACGTCAAAAATATCATAGTTTTCTTAAAAGGAAAATGCATTTAATTACGGCTTTGTGTAAACGGCTCTCTAAAGATGATCGTCCTAGCCTTGGAAGAATAATAGTTTTACTCAGAAGGTAGGTACTAGTCTTTTATTTTCACCACGATTCACCAGGATCCACCAGGAAGCGATATCTTTTGTTCACTCTGCATCGAATTTGCATTACAAGACAAATTAGTAGTTCATCGTGTTTCATGGTTGGTACTCCAACGTGACGTTTCCTGTATTCCAAAATGCCATGCGGATTGGCAGAGGCTGACCGGCTACGCGTGTACAAATTATAGAATGATTTTCATCTTCCGGATAATTATTTACTGGACATGATCTCAAATTTAGATTACGTCTGTGAATGGTCTAATGCTATATGTTTTCGGAAGTATTATCTGGTTTATTTTATCCTCTTATTCTTCTTTTTGATAGATCTATGTGGTCTATTAAAAGGGAGAGGATTCCTGTGAGGTGGATTCCCAATTATCTTTGCAGGATCCGTGAGGCTGATTGTGTGGCACGATAAAAGGGAGTCTGGTGCTGTCCATTCTCTGGACACGACCATGGCACTCCCTCCGTCGCTATCCACTCCATCGCACAATGTCCCCAGCCCCACATATAACTCTCTTATTCTGTGTTCCTCACGCCATCTCTCAGCGTCTTACCTGCTATCATCCTTAGTGTCCTGATCTCGGAAGTCCTCAATGTTTAGTCCTGATTACGTCTGCCCTTGGTTCAACGCCGTATGTCATTATTGGTCTTACGCATGCTTTGTAGATTCTCATCATGTTCTTCATAGCCATATCCTTATTCTTCCAAATTGTGGATTTTAGAGCACAAATGATTGCCTCTGCCTTGTTTATTTGGGCTTGTTGTTTGTCCATTTTATGATGCGCAAAATTACGAATAAATATGTTATGGTTTAGATGAATAAAGAATAATAACTATTTAAAACTATAAAACGAAAACTTCAATATCTCGGATATTCTCAGAGAAGTATGGGGTTACATCACCATGAGTTATCAAAAATACATTTTTTTTTTTTAAATAGAGATGTGAACAAGGAATACGTGTCACATCAATATTCTTACTATTTTCAAACTAAGCTAAACGCCTGTGCTATGAAAATAGGACTAACTTGCTAGTCTGAAGTGAGGTTCGAACCCACAACCTTTGGATCACGAGGCCAGTATCCTAACCACAAGACCAACAAGCTACTCTACATTCAAATTCAATTTTTTTTGACATGACTATTGCACATATAAAATTCGTTTTATCATCATTGTTAACGGCATACGTTGGTTAATATTTTTCATTAAGTATTATTTTGATAATTTCAAAATAGCGGAGTTATGCCTGTCTCGCAAAGGTGGAGATAATCATGTCGTCATAGTTTGAGTGAAATGAAAAAGTTAATTATTTTCTTGTTAAATGACGAAATGTCTATGATATGGCGTATAGAAAAAAGATTTTTTTGTGCAAATGAGATCAGTTTAATAATCAGAAAAGAAGTTTAGTTTATTTTTCTAAAAATATCGAAATTAAAAATTCATAATACGAAAAAAGCGAATCTCACATCTAACTTATAACATTTTCTCATTATAACATCATACTACGCTAGATAATAGATAATATTGTTAGTAATTATTGTGTGTAAAATTCGAACAAAATCGGTATAACAGTTTTTGAGATATCTTCAAAAATCTAAGGGAGATTTGATAGAATATAATTCGTATTCACCTTGTTAGCTTCAAATCACTATGACCAAGTTTTGGAAATTTCGAATTATTCTTAGAATTTCAAGCTATAAGATAAAACCAAACGATTTTCTGAAAATTTGAAGGGTAAAATTGCTTGAAGTAGAGGCCTTAGAAGAAGGAGAACATCCTGGCTAAAGAAACTAAGGCAACGGTTTTCCCAGTGTGTTGTAGAGATTTTCCGGGCCAAAGTGGTGACGTCAACGTTCGTTGAAAGCGCAAGAATACGGCGTGTTTTTTGGTATGGCGATAGCACATAGCAATGTATTATAGGTATATAAGTGCTATTCGTTATCTTATTGCCATACTGTATAAACAGAGGATGGCAAACACCAAAACCAGTAGCCGCACACTAGACCACGGGTCATTGGAGCTTGGAAAGTTTCAACCCAAGATTGTGCGACAATTCCTTCAGTCATATCTGTTCGGGTTTGCTGGCCCGGAGCTCAAGCCCCATTTCGGACGTTATACGAAGTTACGGAAGGACAGACAGACAGACAGACAGACGGACAGAAGGACGGATAGACAAAGAAATTATTCTGTCTGATGAAATGGAGAATTATTTATTATACGATGTCATCAGAGTTATTAAATAAGTTTTGTGGTGATAAATGAATAGCTAAGACAGACGTCTGCTATTTCTCTTCTAGTTCCAATGGAGGCAGAACGAAGTACCCGGCGTTATATGTGCATCCACCGAATACATTCTGCATCCACTGAATACATTCTGCATCCACCGAATACATTCTGCATCCACTGAATACATTCTGCATCCATGGAATGAATGTAAGGTGCCTGGAAAGCGCGTATTTATACGGAATTCTACGGAGGACATATAAGGCTTACATCGTAGGAGTGCGTATTAGCCGGGATATGGATAATCGATGCTTGATTATGATAAATAACATTTAAAGAATCTTTTACATTGTAATCCATAGGATTACAGTAACAAATAACATAGGATTACAGTAAGATAAATTGGAATTTTTAGAATTTAGAAAAAGTATTAATAACAAACTAAATATTATAAATAACCAATTCTTGTATTATTATAAATATTAAAATGATTTATACTATATTTATTATTATTTATAATAGATTTATTTATTTAAAGGAAGCAAGACTAGCGGTACATAATGGCGTTCTAGTGCCAACCCTTATATATGGAAGTGAAGCCTGGAATTGGCAAAAGAGGAATGAAAGTAGACGGAATGCGGTGGAAATGCGGTCACTAAGACGCTTGTGTGGGAAATCTTTGGTCGATAGAGTGAGGAATGAACAAATTAGAAGTGAATGCAATGCTGGCTGTAGTGTGGTAGATAGAATAAAGAAAGGAGTGCTGAGATAGTTTGGTCATGTGGAACTTATGAACGAGGAAAGGATGGTTAAGAAAATATATGAGGCGAGTGTTGAAGGCAACAGGAATAGAGGGCGTCCGCGAAAGACCTGGCATGATCAGGTACTGCAAGTATTTGAAGATGGCCCTGTTAAAAGCCGCAACAACCGTATAACGTGTATGAGAAGATGTATGAATGTGGTCGAAACAAAAGTGGTGTGCCAGGATAGAAGAGTGTGGCGTTCAATCCTCTCTGCCTATCCCTGCGGGGAAACGGCGTGATGGTTAGTTAGTTAGTTAGTTTTTAAAATTATAATAACATGACCGGTGGGTGTTATTGCTGCTGTACCAGTTTAATTTGAGATCTTATCTGATTGTGATGTGACTATAAGCAATGACTGTTAAGTTATTAGTTATTATGTAACAGATTAAAGTGCTTTCTGTGATTTAGATACTTAAATCAAATCAATTTATTTTTATTTTTAGACACTACATTGACTACGTCATACAAGTCTAAATTTATCGTAAGATTATTGCTAAGAAATACGTACTTAATGAATGTTATGCTTTTTATACCGATGTCAGAGATATATAAGATAAAAGCTTACCACTTTCTTTCTGATACGAATCATTCAAAATCTTTCAGAGATTAAAAATATTTTCAATAGTTCTGTATCTATTTTAAAATAAATGAAATTAGATTAATTTGGTACTGCGGTAAGATATTGTATCATATTTCGTCGTATACTTTTGGCCTTTCACAATCTTCTTCTTTTGGTGTCATGTCAGGTCCCCCCAACGTTGACTATCACCCCAGAGAAAGCGTCCCTGTCCTGGGCAGCACGAAACAGCTCTCCAACACTTCTTATGCCCGTCCAGTCGCGTATATTGCGGAGCCAGGAAATTTGTCTCCTTCCAACACCTCTACGACCCTCTATCTTGCCCATAAGAATCAGGTGGAGCAATTCATATTTTTCTCCTCTGAGCACATGACCCAAATACGATACCTTTCGGATTTTGATATTTGTCAGCAACTCTCTATTCACTCTAGCTCTTTGAAGAACTCTTGTGTTGCTGACCATATCCGTCCAGGGTATCCGGAGCATTCTCCGATGTATCCACATTTCGAACGCCTCCAGCCGGTTCATGCTACTCACTTTGAGGGTCCACGATTCCACTCCGTACAGCAGGACTGACCATATATAACATTTGACCAGTCGCTGTCGAAGTTTCAGGTTAAGATTGTCATCGCAGAATATCTGTCTCATTTTGTTAAAAGCAGCTCGCGATGCTTCAATTCTGCATTTGACTTCGGTTTCTGGGTCGAGGTCTTCCGCTAGGATACTTCCAAGGTATTTAAACTTTGTCACTCTCTCTATACCAGCCCCATTCAATGTGAGGCGTGCTCCCGTGTGATCTTGCCTACTAAACACCATGAACTTTGTTTTACTCACGTTCATGTTAAGACCCAGTCTCACACCAGCCTCATTAATTCTGTTTACGAGTGTTTGTAAGTCTTCCATACTATCTGCCAGAATGACTGTATCATCCGCATACCTGATATTATTGACGTGTACACCGTTAACCTTGACCCCCAGTTCTATGTCATGCAAAGCCTCCTTGAATACTAGATCGGAGTATAAATTGAATAACATAGGTGACAATATACACCCTTGTCGAACTCCACGTTTGAATGGTATAGACTTTGTTGAGCTAGTTTCCAACTTGATGACAGCTTCCTGGTTCCAATATAGGTTTTTAATAATGTTAATGTCTTTGTCATCAATACCACGCTCTTGGAGCATCTTGATAAGGTCCGCGTGTTTCACTCTATCAAACGCCTTTTCATAATCAATGAAACACGCAAAAATGTCTTTTCGTTGGTCGCGGCATTTCTGCAGTAGTACATCTATTGCCAGTAACGCTTCTCGTGTTCCAAAACCACCCCTGAAGCCAAACTGGGAGTAATCCAAATCACATTCACATTTTAATCTTATTCGTGAATGTATAATCTTTAAAAATACTTTCACAATGCGTTTATTTATTTACATATTTTGAATATTTTGTAACATTGGCGAGGATTTTTTTGATTTTACTGTGAATTGTAATTTTAGAATACAGTTTTCTATGATATTCATAACTAATTAAATTAATTAATTAGAAATACAATAAGATAAAATCAATAAATATTTAGTTACCACCGGGATGATGGACTTTGAATCGCCTTTTTTGTGATATTTACCAAAAAAGCAAATTTTGAGATTCACATTTGAACTTATTTATAATATTTCACTTATCTTGGTACTCAGATAATTTATTGTGCAAGTAGCACATTTAGAAAGGTACTTTAATGTTAGTCACGATGTTGGAGGCTGTCAAAATTGAACTAGTTTGATTAAAATGTAATATTTTATCTTTTTACTTTATTTATTTATTTATTTATTGTTATTAACAGACATAGTCCAATAAAATATAATACATAAAATGAACAATATATAATACATCAGAATAAAAATTATAGCAATTTACATACAAAAGCAAGGACAAATGAAAATTACTAACAAGATGGAGACAAGGTCTGGACTATCTAATCAGAGATTGTTTAAATCTGTGCAGACTTATACCAAAGAAGTCCATATCCTGTCTCGAATTTATAAGACGACATAACCGTGACATGGGAGCATGAAATCCATAACTGGTTCTATGATGGCTAAGGAACAACAGTTTATTATTTCTGAGTCTACGGGAAGGGATATTGAAATTTATTTGGCCCAGTAACGAAGGCACATCAGTGTGGCCGTTTAATATTTTGAATATGGTGATTAAGTCAGTGTTTTCTCTACGTCTTTGGAGATTATAAATTTTTAACATTGACTCAATTTCACTGTACGAGTAGTCTCCTCTATCCAAGCCCATTATCCATGCGACTTTTCTTAAGAAAAGATGTTGCACGGATTCGATGTGACTTGTTTGGTTTGTATAGAAGGGAGACCAAATCACAAAGGCATATTCTAAGATAGGACGGACAAGTGAACAGTAAAGAGTTTTGATCGTGTGCGTATTTGTGAAATCAGAAGACATTCTGTTGACAAAGCCTAAGAGTTTTAAGGATTTATTTACCGTATAATCTATTTGTTCATTAAATGTAAGTTTATAGTCCAGAATAACTCCGAGGTCCTTGATAGACTTAACTACATCTAATTTTATATTTTCTATTTTGTAGTCAAAAGAAATAGGCGTTTTTGATGACATTATTTTACATTTATTTATGTTAAGTTCTAGGCCGTTTACTTTACACCAATTGTCAAAGGAGTCAATATCAGATTGAAGGAGTAGGCAGTCATGGGTAGTGTTAATTATTTTAAGGATCTTATTATCGTCGGCAAAGAGCCAAAAGCGAGTATATGCAAAGACATTAACAACATCGTCGATACTGGTTGACAAATAGTTATTGATTCTGACCTTTTGTTGCCTTCCACTTAGATACGATTGTATGAATGATAAAAATGGGTCTCTTAAACCAAGACCTTGTAGTTTAGCAATAAGAATTTTGTGGTCAACTTTATCAAATGCTTTAGCAAGATCGGTATAGAGAACATCTATTTGTTGATTATCTTCGAGTGTTTTAATAATAGTATTAGTGTAATCAAGCAAATTTGAAGTGTTAGACTTGGCAGTTCTAAATCCATGCTGTTCCTCAATCAGTACATTTTTAAATATGGGTGTTATTTTAATAGTTATGATAGATTCAAACAGTTTGGGGATCGGAGATATTGTAGATATTGGTCTGTAATTTCGTACATCAGATTTATTTCCTGACTTGTGTATAGGACTAATATAAGACATTTTCCAAGTATCAGAAAATACACCCGACGAGAGTGAAGAGTTAAATAATAGTGATAATGGTAAGGCAAGGGTGAATCTGCATTTCTTTAATAATATTTCTGGAATGCCATCGGGTCCAGTACTTTTCTTATTTGTTAGTTTATTTATAGAAAGAAATCTTCAAAGTGTTTTAAAGAGATGGTCTAATTGAGCAAGAAATGAGACATTTTTATTTAAAAATCTATTAATAAAGTAATGCATGTGCAAAAGATTATTAATATTAACCTTGTCAGTCCTCATAGTCCAGTGGGTATGACACTGGCATCTCACACCGAGGGTACCGGGTTCGATTCCCGGTGAGGTCCCAATTCACAATTAATCTATGTGATTTACTCAAGCCTGAGTGTCTTGTGATGTGTTTCGCTTCTTTAATTGGGCCTCTTGGCCTGTTGAAGCGTAAATAAAATAAGAAAAAGAAAATAAATATTTGTTCCAATTTAAAAAAAATTATAATTTAAAAAACGGTTTTTATTTTCTTTAAACGATTGGTGTCAATCAAAAACCAGATTACATTAATAACTCATAAAGTTTTGAAATTTAAGGTGTCTTATATATCAATTTATCAGTTTGTACCTTTATTTTGTCAGTTATCGTTGATGCCGTAAGCGCAGGATATTATATTGGAGACTGAGTTGTGAGGTACTTGTACTGGGAAGGTCATCTCCTTCTTATAAAAGCACTTTTAAGTGGTCGCAAATCAGAATTGTTTTTTTAATGAATTATATTTTTTAGTTTCATTTGAATATTTGCACGTTTTAATATAATGAGTCAACAACATATCGTCTGAATATCATAATTATGTTGTCTACACTAAATTATACAGAAAAAAAATATACTTGATGACACACGGAATAGATTAGTAGAAATACACTAAGAAAAATTACATACACTCAAAATGTCACGTTTTTTTCTAAATTTTTATGGTAAATTTAATAGTAAAAATTATTAATTATTAATTAGGTTAGTTAAGATTTTTAGGTGTTATTTCTTCCTGTGCAATTTTATACATGAACAGTTAGTTAGCATTTCTGTTATTAGCTTATTATTACTTTTTAACGAATTATTAAACCTAGTATTTCGCATAGATGTGTTAAGTTAAAAATATTATAATTATAGTATATAGTAAGTATATTTTCACACGTATACGCAGATGGAGTAAATAATGTTAAAACATAGAATAAAATCCTTTGAATGGGTTTGACAAGTATTTGTCGGTTTGCCTCTGATTTAGATGGCTCACATTTTAACAATATTTTCTTAAAATAGTTTATAAATTTACCAATACAAAAACATTTTTTTTCTATGTTCTGGTTTGAAATTAGTAGATCCCATCAATCAATCTATATTATTGAAAAATCAACATAATCGTTTTCAAAATCAAATATTTAGTTACTTTGTGTAGATATAATAAAAATGTACAAACCAGATAATAATTTAACAACTTTTATTGTAACGGATAAAGTCTTATAAGTCATAAATAATGATATTAAAAAAGTATACTTCTTCAATAATAGCAAAATAACTTTGTAGTAACATTATTTATATTATTAAAAGGAGAAAACTTTGTATAAAACTACTATTTATTAAATTATCAAAGTGTTTCGCGGTCAAGGGTCCCGTTATTAGGATATGCTAAAAATTTACTTTGGAAGTATAGATATTAACAAAAACAAAAAATAAATATATGGGATGAATTACTTATTAACAACTAATGTGAAAACAATTTAAAGGATATTTATTTGCCAAAAAGAATTGGAACATGGCTCACAAAAATGTTGATAATTTAATAAATAGTAGTTATACACAAAGTATTTTATTTTTGTTAACATAAAAATGTATTCGATAGTTGAGTATCGCTACGCTGACCAGACACTCGATGACCTAGATAACGACCTGACGACTGCAGGGCGGACCTGCAGCCATCGTGGTACGTGGGATGGTGGGGCGAGTGCATAGTGCAATGTGCAACGCGCAACATGCATACGAAAAGCCCGCAGACAAATGTAGCCAATAGCCAGCTGCCAAGGAAAGGAACGGACTTAGATTATAATCATAAAAAAATTATATAAATGGCCTAAATTTAAATGAATTAATGATTATTTTTGATGTTTATACGTTAACTTTGTGGTTGGACTTTGTGGTTATTAATTTGAGTAAACTAAAAACTTATAAAAACTTGTATAAACCGCACTGATCAATCCTGATTGTGCGTCCGTCCTGACGAAGATAGAGTTTAGTATCGAAACCGGTAGACGTTTAAAAACAATCAGTGTGGTTCACACAAATTTTGTTAGTTTTCTCAAATAAAGAATTAATAATTAATCTTCTTCTTCTTCATCAGCCTTCGTCTTTCCACTGGATACAGGCCTCTTCCTTATTTTTCCATTCTTCCCTGTTGTTGGCTAATTGTAGCCATTTCTTTCCCCCCACAGCGACAATATCATCGGCCCATCTCTTTTGAGGTCTTCCGATGCCTCTTTTATTTTCCCAAGGTCTCCATTTCAGAACTCTGGAAGCCCATCTTGTAGCATCCTGTCTTGCAACGTGTCCTGCCCATTGCCATTTTAGCTTCGCTACACGATCCATGATATCCACTACTCTAGTTCTGCGCCTAATTTCGTTGTTTCTAATTCTATCTCTTAGGCTTACTCCAAGCATGGATCTCTCCATGGATCCTTGCGTGCATTTGAGCTTTTCTACACTTTTCTTTGTAAGGGCCATAGTCTCCAATCCATACGTCATCACTGGCAGTATGCACGATTCAAAGGCTTTTCTTTTTAGGCTAATTGGGATCTCTTTGTTTTCGAAGATATGTTTGAGTTTGCCAAAAGCAGCCCAGCTCATTCCTATTCTTCTTGGCAATTTTGCTATTTGATTATCTTTGTTAATTTTTATCTTGTGTCCTAGGTATATATATTCATCTACTATTTCAATATTATTATCATTGATAGTGATGACTTTGTTCTCTGGACTCAAAATTTTTGTTTTCTTTATATTCATCTTAAGACCAACTTTGCTCGAAGCTTCGTGTAGTTAATAATTAATAAATGTATTTATTAATTATTAACTACACGTTGTTGTAATAATTAATAAATGTCGCATATAAAATTTTACACAGAAAATAAGTGATGTGCCCAAAAAGTTATTAAACGATGCATCGTTTAAATAGTTGATTGACAGTGAAGTATCGATTTGCTGACAATTCCTCCATACAAAATACAAAGAGAGGGGGGGGGGGTATAAAAAAAATTTAATCACCTGGGCCTCTGGCAACATTCAGATTGTTAATCTATAGGCTTTTCTGAGCTAGAATCAGTTGTTAGAATGCGGTCCTCATAGTTTAAATACTCAAGTACCTCTGGCCCCTGGAGTACTTATCAAATTGATGATTTTACTACAACTTGAAAGGAATGATAAAACAATGCCAGGAAGCACGTATCTCAGTCGAACGGCATATCGCTATTTTCAAGAAAGTTGCTGGGCGAGTCGTTAACGGGAACAAAACTAAGTATTCGTGTACTATGCAGCAGTGTAATTCTTTCTAATTTGATTTATTGACCACCGTCAGACTGCTCTTCAAGTATGGCGTAATGAAACATTTGATGAAAGATGTATCCCGGAACGTTCAGATGATACCTACCTATTTACTGTTTTAAAAAAATTCCATAATAAACATGTGTAGTCTCAATTATCATTTTTACACATCCAATCGTACTTTATTAATTATTATTTTTTAATTTTTTTTTATAGAAGTTATTTGATAAGGGTACAAACTTAAGAGTGGCTGTATTCAATATAATATAATCGATACACATTTGTATTACACGCTTACCCACTTTTAAATGAGAATTTATTCTCGATCCAGAAATCCAGATATCCAGAAAACTAGTTGTAAATAAATCTATTAATTATTTACAACTAGTTTTCTGTCACTAGATCAAAATTTAACTCTCTTTCGTATGATTTACTATCAATTAAACGAAAAATAGTGATCCAGAATTTTTGATAACCGTGATATAATTCAACAATTGTGTTCAACATTAAAAAAAAAAAAATGTTTTGAATGCAGTCACCGAGGATCACTAATTTAACATTTACTGAATTGTATATATTATTTATCTATCCCTTCCAAAATTATGTTTCCCATAAATTTATAGACTATGTTTCCTATAAAATTTCGAAATCAATACATTATAAATTACTAATATTCGATACTGCATTAATTTTTTTTTGGATATTGATGCCTTCGCTTTTATACCCCACAATTCATATATTTTACAATGTATATTAACAGTAGCATCATCAGCCGTTTTCCATCCACTGCCGGATGAAGGCCTCCCCAAGCTTCTCCCACTTTTCTCTTCCCACTTCTATCTGTACATTGTTATTCACTGTCACAGAATTTGATGATTCCATCAGTTCATAAAGTTTCTGGTAATTTTTTTTTCTAGTTCATGAAAATTATTTCAAGTTAAACAGTCGAGTAGATTGTTGATCTAGTGGTCATGGCACTCGCCTAGTGATCTGATGGTTGGTGGCTCGAGCCCCATTCCAGGACACCAGCAAGTTTGTCCTATTTTCATAGCACAGGATTTTTGTTAAGTTTGAGAATAGTAAGAATTTTGATGCGACGCGTATTCCGTGTTCACATCTCGATTTAAAAAATAGAAATATTTGTAATTTATTCTTAATAACGAATATATTGCTTCTAGATTTTCATAACCCATATAAACCCCAGAAGTTTTATTCTTTTCTATATACGAGTATTATCATTATCAAAATGTCATTTATGTATGTAGGTACATACATATAATTCTACGTCATTACATAATTCTGCGTCAAAATCTATTAATGATTGTCTGTGAGAGAAAGTTATGCGCACGCATATTTTGAATAAAATAATTCTATTATCATCTAGTACTTTTATTATTTGATTGAAAATGAAAAAATATTTCTCTCTGGGCGTTCCATTAAAAAAATAAATAAATGAATCAACTGATTGCGTATCTACCCAACCTATGTAGGTACCTACCTGCTTCCTGTTTATTCAATAATAATGTACATTGGCACCCGAATTTAGATACCTACCAACTACTCTGTGTAATTCGAAGACGTGAGTTTTTTGCAATAATCTAATGCCAAACTATGCTAGCAACAAATACCGATATACCAAATACTACGGCTGTGAAATATCTATGCATATATTCCGGGAATGATAATTTGTATGCATCGTGTATGCAAAAAGCTACGTAGGCGGTATCAGTGATTGGATAGTAGGAATTACATAAAATAATGTTGTCAGATCTGTTATCTCAATGACACAATAATTTAAAATATTGTTAGATTACTCCGAATCCGTTAAGTAAAGTTTTTTCTTGTATTAAGTAAATTGATTGAATCTTGCTCCACTCGGATTGAGGTTGAAATTCTGACACTGATTGTCTCGGTCCGCTGAGGCGACTTCATCACTGTTTTTATTTTAATTGGCCTCTTATCGCAAGTTCTTTCAATCCGCTTCTTCTATTCCTCTGCGTCCAGAAGTCCCCCTATCCCCGAGTCCTAGATAGGTAGTACAAACTCGACGATTTTTTCATTATTCCTCTCAGAAATCTTATTTGTATCTTTGGATCCTTGACCTGGTTTTCTTAAACAACATCAACTATTCAATATTCGGTCAGGCCAGTTTACTGATTTGATTGCGCGAGAATTTTCAAGATAAGGTTTAATTTTCCTTTCTGAAATACAAGTCTGAATAATGGCCAAGTACTACAATTATCTCAATCTGTCGATATCATTCTCTCGTCTTCTCCTCGTCGGCCATTACTTGAGGGACATTTATACCCACAATTTTATTTATTTATGTGTTATTATCCCACAACTATAGGTCGACTACAATTCAAAGACCATTCCCTAGCTTAGTACGGTAAGAAGAAAGCGGGGGAAAGTTGCCTGGCAAGCCCGTATTACAAGCCTCAATATGATATTCCAAATAAATATATATTTTTTAGTTTTAAAAAGGTTACTTACTTACTAGAAAAACTTATTTTGTGTTCACTTTTTGCATCGTAACAACACACATATTTTTTGCGCACATTCTTTTGAATGCGGTCTAGCTATGAACGTCAGCAGTATATCGAATTTAGAAGAGTCAACTTTCTTATCATGGTCTTTGCATTCATCATTCAATTTGTAGACAGATAGATTTTGCTTCTGCGCTGTAACTGCACCTTCGATGGACTCTAATTTTATTATGTCGCATTAATAAATTATGTCGCAATGGCGCCATAAATTTGTTTATTTTAAAACTAGAACACTTTCACAATACTTTTTGACCATGCTTATCTTGCTATAAAAACTGTGTAGAGATAGGCAAAGCTCTCAAGCAGTTTTTATTTATTTTGGTAACAAAAAGTATTATACTAGGAAAAGGATAATATACAGAGTATAAGCTGAGGGCTTTATAATGCGTATATGTTTAAAACTATACAGAGAGACAGGATATCTCAAATCTAGTGGGAAAACCTTTACAGGTGAATGCCTGCCTTGATAATGAGTCGAAAATGTTAAAATGTGTTCAAGCAACCATGACCTAATTAATATCAATATTTATATATCTATATGTAGTTACGGAGATATGCAATATCAAAGATTGCATTTTTTTCTCAATATTCATTTTATTCGACTTGTATTAAAGCGAATGAATTTTAATAATCGATATAAGTTACTGTATTAATGGTTCAACTTTTGCAAAAAATAAGTCAGAAATATTGGAAAAAAAATGCGAAAATATTGAATATCTCCATAACAACTGATATTAGGTCATGGTTGATTTTCGCACTCATTATCAAGGCAGAAATCCACCTGTAAAGTTTTCTCTACTAGCTATAAGACACCCTGTATATATGAAAGATTGGTTGCAATCTTAATTATACATTTAACAAAAGTATTATGTTGGTATAAATGTGGTAGGTATTAGGGGAAAATAATGTTTTTCGTTCTTATAGGTAGTTAAATTCCTATCCTACATATACATTTTGTATACACGTAATTTAAATTAAATAAATTACAACAAATAAATAAACTCAGTAAATCGTAATATTCTATACCCACTATGTACCTGTTATCCAGTTCTAAAAATATATGTAATTTGAGTACATTAATTTTAAGTGATATTTCCGTGTATTTTTTTCCAAATAATTAAAGAATTTTTTTTATAATTCTGTTAGTTAATTAAACAAAAATTTCTTCTTGAAGAATAACTTCCAGACAATCAAATTAATCTACTGTATTACTTGTTGAACTTTCGATTTCAAGGTAACCAAGTTTAATTTTATAAATATTGAGTTCGTCTTGTTTTTTTCTCACTCAAACGTCCTTTTATGAGGTGGATATAAATAAACTAATCACCCACAGATTTCGACACACCATTTATAGCCTCTTCGTCTATGATTGACAGATCTGTAATGAGTAATATTTGGCCAATCAAATGAAAAAACTAGATCTATTAACTTTCAGAGCGTGGATCTGCAATTAAATTTATGAGACTGCATGTAAATGGCAACCGAATGAATTATCTTTTATATTTTTCTCACGCCGCCAATAACTTTGGAAGGCAAAAAATGAAAGTTAAGTGCTATTCGAAAAGTGATTGAATTCTGCTCTTACAACACAACTCTAGGTTCTATATCATATTTTCAATTATCTACCTGAACATCGGAGAGGTTTGCGATTTGTGTTTATTTATTACCATAGATAATTAGTGTTATACCTACTAGACAATGATCCGATGTGTATTTGTGTAATGTATTGGAGAATAATCGAATTACAAGTAAAGGTAATGGCTGGCTGTAGCGTAATACGAAGAAAAGATAGCTGAGATAGTTTGACCATGTGGAACGGATGAGTGAGAAAAGGATGGTAAAGAAAATTTATGAGGCGGATGTTGAAGGCAACAGAAATAGAAGGCGTGACCTGATAAGATATGTGATAAATCAAGGCCCCATTAGAAGCTTGAGCATGAGGAGATGTATGAAAGTGGACGAAGCAATATAACGTTCTCCTTCCAAAACTTTCTACAGCTTTATCGAAAGTTCTGGAACCTTCTAGACTAACCGACGAATCTTATCTATAATTAACTTCCTTCTTTCTTCTTCTTCCAGAACCTTCTAGAGCATTCGAGAACCTTCATGAAATTTTTAAAACCTTCCAGACTCATCGACACAGTCGGCGGGCCCTTTTTGAAACAATCTGAAGCTTTCGCGGCCTTCCCATAACAAAAAAATGTGCTTGAAAGCACATTTTCGTCACCCACTCCCACCTATGCTCAACCCCCCCCCCCCCCCAAACGCCAGAGCGCACAATTCGAGAGTTTTTGCTGCTTCGCAAACACATACATTGAGCTTTATGTTAAGAAAAGATTTATCTGGGTTTTAATAGTTTTTATAGGTGATTTTTTGTATATTCAGATCGTTACTTCTGCCATGAAATGTTATACCTGTTCTTAATATGTACCTACCTACACTTTTTGCTTAAAAGATATCTCGAAAAATGTAACTTATCTAACCTTAATAATGATTGATGCTGTATGGATGGACTTGTTAAGACAAGTTATTCAATTACAAATCTGTGTAGCCTATTTTCAATGTTACGAAATAACCAATATCGAGAAGACGAGTAAATTATTTCATCACGGTCAGGCAACATTGGATATGATAATTTTGATTTAAAGTTCATTTTGCATTGCACTTCATCTGAAAAACTTCTACGTATTTTCAATGTTATATTTATATGAAATTAACGTACTTATTTTTTTTTTGTCATTAAGGATGAGTTATTTCACTATAATCATTATTTAATCGTACCTATATATCGACGGCTCCTACGTATAATATCGTAACCCACAAATCGACGATTTTCAGTTTTTTGTGTATACACACGTGTATTTAATTATATCTTTAATTCCAAGAAAGAAAAATAAATATTTTGCAATAAATAACGTTTTATTATTATAAAAAAATTTTTTTTCGTTCTAGGAATTAAATATATAATTAAAAACATATGAAATACACAACAAACTCAAAATCGTCGCTTTGTGGGTTACGATATTATACGTAGGAGCCGTCGATATGAACGTTACTCATTAACATCGTAAATTTATTTAAAAATTATTATAATTTATAAAACAAACTATAAAACTTATGGTGTTTTGGAATAATGCCGTCAAAGTGCAGCCAAACCTAACTAAAAAAAACGTAAAATGCAGAGCAGATGGCTTAAAATGAGACTTAGTGGAGACTTTTGACCTAAATGCGAAATGTGGGAATGCCAAGGCCCGCTGGACCGATGTCACGGTGAACCCGATATCAACAGCAGAGGAGTTCGGAAGGAACTGTGGAAGCGTGTATGTATTAGAAGTGAAAAGGCTAGCTGATGTTTTTATATTTGTCTACTTCCATTTTCATTGGAAAAAATGATAATGCGATTTTCTAAGTTTATTTAAATATTCGGCGATATCCGGCTGCTTAAAGGATACGATGTGGAGGACTACATGCGCATGCTCACAGAGAGCAAGGCCTGAATTTACAAAACCTGTATCAGCCCCTTTGTGACACATGGGATAGCAACTAGGACTGACACGGGTAGGATCAAAAGCCTTCTTCGGACGTCTGAGACTAAACGACTCTCACACGACTAGAGGACTCTCTGGGACAGGAATAGAAACTCTGAAATTAGGAAGACGTGTCAGACAGAAGACATCGTGAGATGGGGCAGAAAGACACGGCAGTACAGGAGAGACACGGGATGGATGCAGGGGCGTGCAGTGAGAACAAGAAATCGAAATTAAATATTTATCTGGCAAAATATTACGAAATATTCAAATCTGAATAATATGTTAATTATCCTGATAGAAATATTACGAGATATATCTCTTATTTAGATTTCTTTTCGAAATATACGATTAGGAAAAAGTCAGGCTTCTTGTTCTCACTGCACGCTCCTGGATGTATGGTACAAGAACTTTCCATGTGGTTGCCCACAATACGAGTATACCCGTGGGTCATCGCAATCCAGAAAGACCGCCAAAAAGGTGGAAATATAGCTGGTGCTCGATTTCCCAAGAGGACGGCTTCCGCTCAAGAACAGATCAATGATCTAGAACAAGAAGAAGAAGCGGAATAAGAAGAAGAAGATTGAAATATATTGGTTACACTGCAAGAGTAAGGTTTAAGCATTAGAATAAGTATATTATTATAAATTAATTAATATTTTAATATGAAAATTGTATAATGCATTTATAAAAGGTAAAAAAATTACCAAAAATATATTTAATCTTAATTATAAGCAAAATTAAAGTAAGCGGAAAAACTTATTGATTTATGTCAGAATGATGAAATTGTAGTCGGCCACTTTTCGCACTTAACCGACGGTAAATTCTATTGAAGCAAAGATGCTGAAGACGATGATGATAAACTTGAAACTCCCCAAATTTAGTGTTGATGTATTATTACTTTGTTCAATAATAAACAAAATGACATATCAATAATACCTCGCATTCGAATAGTAACCAATAAAACTAAACATCTCCGATCTCTAGTAACTCGCAATTTAATTAGAGCACACAAACTGTAACATCAGACTACCAGACGTATACCATCGGAATGTGGAGTTGTTAAGCACTTAATGAATTTATTGTTTCTTAGGCGGAATAGTTGTAAATAAAAGTTTACAGTGATATTGAGCTTGGCGTACAGAATAGCAGTCTATTACGTATACAGAGGAGAGAAACACGGACTGTCTAAAAGTAATTAATACCCGTATACGTTTATGCCTCAAGTGCACTCACCGAACGTGAACGCACGATATTATTTTCAAAATACAAATTCATACGAACACAGAGCATTGTATTGTTCGCTTCACATATTTAGATTCAAAGTACCTACGCTCACCGAATATAAACGCAGGATCGAATCAAATAAGCCGTTTTAGTGATGTCACACCGTGAACTGTTGCCTGAACTCACAATAATGGGCTGTTGGCAAAGTACAATGGAGAAACTTCGTTTAATTTTAATGCGTCTGAGAGGAAAGTTATTTAAATGGGGCGTGTTTTATTTCGTCTTAAATCTTATATTTGGTAACATTTTGTCTGTGACCAAAAAAATTATCTTAATTTCTTTATGTGTCTCTAAATCAAACATGTTTGTCTGTTACTTTAAAAAACGCTGCACCTATTTTGATTCAGTTTTTCTCAATGTGTTGGTAGCTTTTCGGGAAGTTTTTAAGCTACGAAGAAATATATTGCTAATTGTAAAAAAAAACGATTCCGGTGTATTCAATTCAGTATGAAGGCTTAACTACAACAGATATTTTAAGAAAATATATTACTTTCAACTTTCAAGCAAGAAAAGTTAGTTATATCCCAGATCAATAGGTAACTTGTACAATTTAATATAAATAGTACGTCTAAACTTAGTACGTTCCACACAACGTACGTTACAGTATAAATATAATTCATTACATTTTATTAATTTTTTACTGTCTTTACTGTAAAAGTTTACCGTAAAGTAAAAAAAAATACTGTAAAAGAGAAAAAACATACATTCTTCTAGTATCATATATTTTAATTCTTCTTCTTTGCTCTCAACGACAGTAGTCGCGAATGTGGAACTGCGGCTAAGTTATTCATTGAAGGATGATATATCGGTCACCTATTCCGGTCCGTGACGTGTATTAAAGTTTTAATTAAATCAGTCTATCCTGGTAGTGAGCTTCCACGTTATTCGGGAAGCTAATATTTTACCTTAAATTTTCTAATTCAAGAATCTTAATTCCATCATAAATGTCAAAGATATCAAAAATATTCGTGAATATAGTGAATATCGATAATAATGTAGGTTTATGTAAAAAATAGCTTTATGAAAATATCTAACGTAAACATTAATTATACTATATGATTATTTTTAAAAACCATGCTTATATTCTATTAATGTACTAAAAAGTAAAAAATAAATTTTCGGCCAAGAAAATTTTGCCTCACTTCAAATAATCTATATATTACGATTTACGATATTGATATAGATTACATAATTCTGTTGTTGATGGAGGGAAAGCGCACACGCTTTCATTTGGAGAGTAAGGAAAAATTTTTAGTCGAAAAATAATTTTTAACTTTTTAGTTTAAAAAAAAATTGTTTTCATACAATATATTTTTTTACTTTTTAGTCTAAATATTACAAAACCACTTCTGTAGGAAACTAGCGCCAACTTTTGGTGAGCTCATTAAGGCTGGAAATTTACTGCAAATGCATATTTTAGCGAATTTTGGTTTTTTACGAAAATGTGGGTTTTTATTATTCATTATATAATAATTTATATGCTAGGCTATATTTTTTAGGGCGATAACTTAGATAAAACCTTTCTTCTTATATAAAAGGAATAAACTGCACATTATTTACAATAATTAAGAAAATATAAGCATTAATCGACAGACGCGGCAAAAAAATTCGTTTTTAATGTCTTAGAAAATATGAATTTTATACGTACGCAGAATATGTTTTTTATACGTCTAAAGCTTATTTTATGGTGATGATTCTGTACTAAAATACTTAAGAAGTATTCAGTATTAATAAAGATGTAATTTTTTAAATCTGCAAGAAATTTGTAGTTTTTTTTTCATATAAAGAGACTGTTATAAACAATATATTGTATTTACTCCTGCATTTTGAGACTTCAAGCGTTATTTAAAAGTTAGCTTTTTAATTAAAATCACGTTTATTAATATGTAAAAATAAAAATTCGAAAGTTCGAAATATGTCAATAAATGACGCAGTTTTAAATCAGATTCCGTATGCCATCGGGAGTGGCGGGCATCCCTTCACGGCCGCTTATCCTTTTTCATAAAAAATCACTATCAAACATGTTTTATGCCGAATTACACTACATTTGTTAGAAGTATTATTATATTATAGTATCCAAAGCAATTGTTGTAGCATATAATAAGATTTTTTAACTAGTTTTATATTAATTGACTTTTTTGCCTATTTTTTATGTTTAAACGGGTATCAGTTTCTATTTGACCCTGGAGGCCTCGCGAATTTCTTGCGATTTATAAATACAATTAAGGATCACTCTATGACATAATTTTTAAATTAATGAAAAATGGTTGTTAAATTTTTTTACGTATACAACACATATTATTGCATTATATTTTTAAAATTCTAGATAATTAGAATTCAGTTAAATTCACAAGTATTTTGACATTTTAGCCGGAAGTCAAAATAATACCTAAATGTGCTAAAGCGACATAATTTTTAAATTAAAAAACAATGATGTAAGAAAAATTGTTTTTACAATACATTTTTACAATACGCTTTTTAAAATTCTAAACCTAAAACATTCAGACTTCGGACAAAAAACACACGAGCACGAGCTGCTCTCGGGTGTTACCGTGTATTTTAGTCGGCACAACGTATAGTTGTCTCTTTTTCTCGCAGCCTTCCTGTCTTGCAACGAATACGTAAATATTCGCGCTAGTGCAATGTTTATCTGATATTAGGTTTATTGACGTCTCATTCTCGTCTTGAAAGAGCACGATCTAATAATACCATATATCGACATTTGATATATGGAAAATGGATGTCTAGCCTTAACTAATTTCCCACATAAAACTTTGATTAATTATTTATGTTAGATTCATTGATTAATTAGTGAATCTGATAATTGATAAAGCGGGTTTAATATCGATTATAAGACTCCGTCCAGACAGGTGAAGTTAATATAAGCATGGAAAAAAATGTATAACACTTCACATGAATCACGATGAAGTATGAAATATGGAGTAGGGCCGGGGTTCTTGTACTGATAAATAATCTCATTTTCTCAAACTCATACAAGCGACAAGCTACGTGACAATAATAAAAACAAATACTCGTAGTTTAAAAAATTCAAAAAAATGCAAATAAACAATTCAAGTGCTTTAATATTGCACCTTCTAATCGGACAGTTCTAATTTTAGAGATCTTAATCAAGTGAGCGTGGCATTGTTTGGTTTCATAATACAGCAGGTATTAGATATTGATATCCATCGGGATACAACTTGTGGTTTTCGTTCAGTGCTGATTCATGCCGTGTGCACACCCCCACATCGAAAGATACTTTTTGAAGCCATTAGGCAAAGATTATCTTTAAACAAATCGTTGGACCTTTTGCGATAATCGATTGCTCGACAAATTTGGATTTTGCCCCTTGGTTTGGCCAGTCATTGAACTACTCACCTACATACATACATATGTGTAAGAATATATATTCCTACATACTCACTAACTATTGAGGCTTGTAAATAAAATTAAAATACAATTTCGTTAATTACTTTACAATTACAATCTTGACATTGGTCATTCACATTTTTTATATTATTTGTGAGTGATCGGTGTAGGTCGTATATGTAGGTATGTCTACTGGTTTGTCTGAATACTTAAAGAAAAAAGCATTGCTCATAATTTAATGATAGTCTAATAGTTGATTGATTATAATAGTTTTCAACTTACTAAAATTAACTTTCAATCTATTACTGCGACATATTCTATTTATATTTATGTACAAAAAATATTTTATATATTGGTTGTAGGTAGGGGAGACCTAGGAGAGTTGTGACAATTTTTACCTCATATCACATACCTCGGCTAAAAATAACATTACCTCTACGAAGCCTACGACATTTAGTAGTTTGTTCTTTTCATTAAATAGAATAAACATAAAAATTAGAAAATAAACAAAAACCAATGAGTAAATTACTTACGTAATAATTAAAAAAGAAACTAAAACAACTGCGCGTGTCACAACCCGTCTAGTACCGAGGTAAGTTGTGACACAGGTCAAGGTGAGTTGTGACAAGTATGCATGTGGTCATGTAAAGGAGCATAATTAAGTTAAAACAATTACTATTAGTGAAAATAATATTTGTATTGTTAAAACATTTTTTTGTTCAATATATAACTTCATCAATTAGTCTTTGGCACTTAATACAGTCTATAAAAAAATAATAAAGTCAACTTTTGATAAACTTTAAAAAATTAAAAAGTTATTCTTATGTTTAATCGGTCATCATGTTAATTATTGATGTTCTTATAATTAGTTATAGATATTGGAATAAAACATGAGATCAAAATCCAGTTGAACATTAATTTCCCCGTAAGATCTAGGTAGTCTGATAAACAATTATGAAGTCTCCTTTAGTGCAGTCTCCATATGACCATCCCCGACAATCGATGCACTGGACCCAAGTCTCATTAGATCTGCTGTTGCCAAACGGTTCGAGCCAACATAAGCAAAAAAAAAAATCCGCATCATCATCATCGTCATTCACTCTTTTTTTTGTGTGTTTGCTTTCCTTTTCCCCTTGTAAGTTTCTTCTTATCCTCGCTAAAAATACGCATTTTTACGTTCTTCATATTTCTATTTGCTTCTATAGCAGCAATTGCATCTTTGATAGGTGTGTCCGTAAGCCCAGCAGATTTTATTTGACATCTATTCATTTTCTTCATTTTTCTAGGTGGAGTCCCCTCAAGACTACCTCCTCGTATGCTAGATCGTACATTTCTCTACTAGCCATTCCCCTATTAGTCTTTCTAACATATTTGTTAAGCATTCTGAAACAAAAAACGATAGATATACCTACTTACCACGTCAAGCAGAAGTTGATAAAATATTTTATCAGAGTTTAAAAAGTAATCTAGGAGAGTTGTGACAGCCTGTCACAACTGCCTCTGTGCAGAAATTCGTGCTATGTTCAATATAATTACATATAACTTCAAAACACGTGGCGAAACTTAAAATACAATATCAGGCCATAAAGGTTGAATAGTTAAAGTATATCGGAGTAAACGACGCAATATCAGAAACATAATACACAATGAATGAATGAAACCAAAAACTTACTTTTCGTGATTTTTTTTGCCCAGAAGATGTACACACAACCACTCACAGTAAGTCGCCGGTGCAAACTGCGTCAAATCATGCATCAAAAAAGCAGTAAATACGCGGTGTTACCAGTTCGCTAACGCCCATAAATTTCGAGAAATCGTCTGTGTCACAACTCTCCTAGGTCTCCCCTACCTATGTATTATAAATCAAGAGCCAGATTTACATTATACTATCCAACCTGAAACGTTTTCTATAGATGCACACTATAGTAGGTAAGGTCTGGATATTATGACAATTGAGTTAGATATAATGATGCCTGCGGCTGAGTTTGGGCACACACTAGAAGGTGATAATAATCAGGGGATATTCCCCAGTAAGAAGGGCATCACCCTAATTGAAAAACATTTTTTCATTCACACTTATAAATAAATTAATAAAACAAAATAATTTTTACACTGGATATTTAAAATGAATGAAATTTTAAGGGTACCTACACAATAAGATGAAAATAATAGTCTGATGGGAAGATATTAGATATAATACGTACATAGTTGCAGGGCTTATTTCTGGGATCGATCCCCTTCTCATATTTGCCGTGGATTAGTGAATTCCTTTTTCAATTATGAGAAATTAAATATAACCAGATCATACCTATACCATAAGCTAAAATGGCAATGGTCAGGACACGTTGCGAGGCAAGATTCTACAAGATGGACTTCCAGAGTTCTGAAATGGAGACCTTGGGAAAATAAAAGAGGGGTCGGAAGACCTCAAAATAGATGGGCCGACGATATAGCCGACGTGGGAGGGAAGAAATGGCTACAACTAGCAAATAACGAGGAAGGAAGGGTATGGAAGAGGCCCATATCCAGCAGTGGAGAGTTGAAGGCTGAGGAAGAAGAAGAAGAAGAAGATCACACTAGTATCACTTAGGCCGTGGGTATTTTAGAAGAAGATATGGCGGTAAAAGTATAAGACAGATTTGAGAAATATTCCGTGAAACACTTCATTTTCTTTCGCTTTGTAGGTCTAATGTCACTCTTGGACTATTTGTCAGGGTCAATAACGACCTATTGATAGTCTATTTTTTTAAATAAAATAAGTAAAATTTGTCTAGGTGTTGCCACTATCTATTATAGTAGTACTATAGTAGATAGTAACAATGCTTAAAAGAATCTATATGTGATGTATATAATACCATTAGATATTGGGAAGTGATAAAAATATTAACACCTTCCAAATACCTACCCCAAACCTATATCTCTGAAACCAACACTTGGGAATCTGTTTTTTGAGATTGTCATTAACTTCAAGAACTAACTTATTTTGTAAGCTTTATTGAAAAGCTAGGTATATCGGAAAGTTAATCAATTAGGCGCGCTTAATAGAGCGTTGAATAAAGGTCTATAAATGCGGCGCTGCTGAAGATAGTGTGTTGTAGATTTTTCTTTGAAAGTTTATCGGCCATGCCATGGCAAGACCAAGGACTGTCGATGTTACTACCACGTCAGTCCGTTCATCGTAATAATCGAGATCGACTTAGTTATAGTTGTTAAGGTAGCAAAATTGCGTTAACATGTAATGCGCAGTCAGCGCACTTTCATTTCTGCAAGGCACATAAGTATATACGTTGACCTCGTACTGCACCTGGAAAGGCAGACACATGTGAACAGCTCCAAAAACCTTAAAACTTGTGCAGCCGTATCGGCTGCAGCCAATATTGTTAATAAACGCCGACGAGGATGAATTAAAATACATCACGCGAAATGATTAATTAGACCGGTTACATAAAATTGATTTACCAGCGATATCTTGCCTTAGTCACGATTTTTTGCTGGTACACTAGGGCGGGGCTTACTTATTCTTGCCGTGTCATAGACTCCGTACAAAATTACGCGATGTGAATTATTGGTCGCGCGTAGACTGTTTTTAATAATAAGCAGTCGTTTAAATAATATACTTAAACAACGAGACTTGGTGCTGTTACTTCCTTGCTCTTGCTTACAACTAATTGGCTTTTAGTGATAAATGTTAGTATTGCTAAAAATCTGTTATAAAGTCAATTGCATAGACATCCACTGATTGGGAAAAATTAATATTTATTTAAATTTATAAGGTTATTATTTTGTTCATTATATGATGGATAACACGGAATAAAATATACAATTCTCTATGTAACAATTTCCTACCTACCAGATGGCGCAAATAATGATGAGGTATATAAAATAATCATGTCCTTTAAAATAAAGATATTCCTATATATATATACATGTAATAGATTTGAGGAACGTATGTCGCGACGCCAGAAAGAGACTGCATGACAGAGAGAGAGAATGTATAAAAAGGCGCGTGAGTGTCGAGTCGAGGCTCTTTTTACTACTATTGTTATCGAGACCGCATCTTACTGTATAAACGATTGTCTAAACCACTATTGTTACCGAATAAATACTTACGAGAACAAAGTCTTTACTTGGAGCAACCTCATCCCGAAATAAGATTATTACAATATATATATATATATATATATATATATATATATATATATATATATATATAAAAAGAAACGTATTTGAAACATCCTCCCTGTGCTTACAATGGTCTGGAAGCTATCGCGCTCACTGCAAGGACTATACATAAACTAAGATGTACACAGCGATCTATGGAGAGAATGCTAGAGATAAGTCTGAGAGACAGAATCAGAAATGCGGAAATCAGACGCCAGACAAAAGTTGTCGATGTGGTAGATCGTGTTGCCAAATTAAAATGGCAATGGGCGGGTTATGTTGCCAGACAAGGAATAGACAGCTGGGCACCCAGAGTCCTGCGGTGGAGACCATGGGATATGAAAAGAGGAAGAGGCCGGTCTAAGAAAGGGTGGGCCGATGATATTATCCCATCGCGAGTAGTAGGTAGATAAAGCCCGAAGAAGGTAAGACATTAGAAGAGGCCTAAATCCAGCAGTGGAGAGATGGCTGAGGAAGAGGAAGAATAATATATAAAATAATAATAATGGGGAATAAAAAACAAAAAAATACGCATAATTCTCTATGTAGCAATGTCCGTGACTAACGACACCAGATGGTGCAAATAATGGTGAGGTATAAAAACAAAAAAATGCCAAAAGCTGTATGCAATTTTTATAACAAAGCCCGTTACTAACGCTACCACGTAGCGCAAAAAATGATTAGTTATAAAATAATAATGAGATTTAAAAAATAAAATAATAATTAGCTATGCAACAATGTCAGTCACTAAAGCTACTAGGACACATAAGCTAAGCTGTACTAGATAGCGCTATTTTCACAGCCTTAATTCGCGGTTGAAATATGCAGTAAAACAAGTATGTCATTTTTGACTGGATATAGCTAGTGATAAAATAATTATTGCCTCTTAATATACGTACCTACATTTATCATTTGAAATATGTTAATTTTTGGCATAATATACATACCCGTCTGACAGCTACATTAAAATAACTTTCTTACAAAAGTTTTACTTTTCATATTTCTCTATTTCATAAAATGTGAAATGTGCAAAAATTCGTCCCTGGAGTCGTTGTGAAAGATAACGTCTATTATACACGATAACATATAAAATATAATATATGCAAAAACTCGTCCCTGGAGCGTACCTAAGTCGTTGTGAAAGACAATGTCTATTATAGACGATAACATATTTCACAGCTTAATACGTTTACGATTTATGTTTACTAAAAGGGACATATTTATATCAAGTGCATAAAATTGAAAATATGTCTGTTCTCTTTAGAAACTTATACATACATTTTTACACAAACACAGATTTTGCACAAACCATAGATACTTTCCCCCTTTTCCTCTCATAAATTTACATGTATGCTATCGAATACCACCGTTTCAGGATTTGCTCACTTGCGTTCAAGGACCCTGAGGAAAACAAAGTCACCCCCACCCCAGAAATCTTTTCTTCCTGTGGCTGGACCATATCTTACACAGGTGTTGAGAGGTTATCTAGCGATATAGAAGGAATCTACCTTCTGGCGCATTTAAGAGAATTACTAAGAGTCGCACCAGAAGTCAGATATACAATACCTCCCTCACCGGCCAGCCAGCGAGACATGAGATTCAGGGTTAGGTTATCGTGGACTCGATCAGAATTTTACGCGTAGTGACTCAATAAGCTAGAATATGACACAAAATAATTAGGGTGATGAGATTACTAGGCTGGATCTTAGATTTACACAGGGAACTGAAAACAAGTTGAATTATTGACACAGTTTATTATGAATAATACATCGAACAATTTAAATTCATAAAATGCTGACTATTTCTATATCTAACTGATTATTCAATTATATGAAGCTCGGCCGCTAACTAATTCTATACTAAACTTTCATGTATGAAGCCATGTATTCACTAGGGGACAAATTGTCCCTCAACAGCACGCGCGGCATAGAGTCTACGTGACGTTGCAACGTCGTGCACTGTTCCGCGACCTCGCGCACAACATAGCGCGGCATTTCTACGTGCCGTGGCAACGTTGCCATGCGCACGGTACCCGAGCGTACTCACTGCAACATTCCGCGGAGCGTCAGTACCACGTGGTATGTTTACAAGTGAATACGCATGCGCTGTATCTGTCAAGATGACAATGCGGGGAAACGAAATCGTTCTTTGAACTCATCGAGCTGTATCGATCGAAGATCGCATAGAATGTCCGTCCTTCTTTCTCTTTGCAGTAAATAAATTTCGCATTCTCCCCTTTTTTCTCCTCTTACTTTTCGATAAACTCATTAACATAAACAGATACGTGGCTATCATAATAACCTCATAGGGCGATATATTTCTGCGACGTCTGGAAAACAATAATTATTTGCAAAAAGGACCTTGTTTTTAATAATATTCAATTTACTACAGTAAAACCTCGTTAATTTGAAATTGCGACCCAAAAAAACATTTCGAATTGCGCTGAACCCCGTTTTCGCCAAATGAGATACCGCAGCTGTCATCGTAACCTCATGACATTTCCGCGACAAGATATGCGAGTCCCGGTGTGTACACGTCAAATGACCGCGTCATTGTCCCCGAAACATGAGCGTAGATGTTGATGCGACATGCCGAGCGGAATGTTTCGCGATTTGTCCCCTAGTGAATACATGGCTTTATACTCAGTAACAACATTTAAAAGACCTATCACAAATGAGAGTACGAGATTTACAATACAATCTTTTGTAACATAGATACACAAATCATGAAGTCATAGCGAAGAGAGAAATCGAACGCCACATGACTCGAATTCTGTGCGTTTTTATCTTAATTATTTGATTCGAGTTGACAGGCACTCTCCTGGTCGGCATTTCACGGAGATGTCAGCTGTTCGCGCAATAGGATCACCGCCTCCGCTTCCCCAGGTTCGCACCTCATTCGTTGCGTTTGCCCTCCGTCTCAGCTATATCCTCGTGTTGTTTTAAGTTTAGATATTAGGTTTTTAGTTTATTTTCCACTGGTTGCTTTATATTAAAGTTTGTTATAATGAACATCATTTCTAGAGTTATTAACACTGGAATCTTAATTAGCAGTATTTAATCGCGGGAGAATTTAAATCTTGATGTATTACCCTTTGATTTAAATCAAAGCCATAGTTATAGCCATCAGACTATAGTTTATTGCATTATATTAAATTAGAATGATGGATTTAACTCTCCGCGTGCGGGAGGGTTTAGTTAAAATATACTTGATTTACCATATTAAATATTAGAGTTATTTATTCATTTTATCACTTGCTATTTAAAAGTAACGAATCACGGTAGTACGAATCGTGGTAGAAGATTAAATATTATTTACACAATGATGTTGAGTAGCACTCCGCATTAAAGATTCTCACATTTCTACATTTTTGGTTATATTTGAGTTTTAAAGTTTAGATTAATTGTGGTATTTAGTCGGGTAGAAAATTATTAAAAAGGGCCACAGTTGTACAGCACTATAGCGGTATAGGGGTTCTGCAAAAATATACAACAATATTAGATAATACACCTTAAGGTCTGCTGAATCCTTAAGGTCTGCTGAATCCAAACTCGAGGTTCGCTGATGGAATATTACCAGGTCGGCAAGCCGTCCGATCTTCCTGAATCCCTGTGGATAGGTGGTTAGGCGGTATTGATAACAAAGAGAGCTTATATTCCCGCGCGCGAGTTTAAATAACCTTCTTAGGCATAGTGATGGGACACATTAGTGATGGGCAGTACTGAAATTAATCGCGATTCTTTTTTTTTTTAAATTAGTGCGTAATTATTTCATCACAGTGTATAGTTACTTTTTATGTATTAATTTTTTATTTTCACTGTATATTTAGTTCCATACATGTGTTGTATAGGCTAATACAAGATTTACATTAAAACTTTTTTTTAAAATAGAGATGCAAACACTGAACAGGTGTCACATCAATATTATTACTATTTTCTAACTAAGCTAAACGCTTGTGCTATGGAAACAGGATTGTTTCTGGTCTGGAGTGAAGTTCGAACCCGCGACCTTTAGATTACGAGGCGAGAGTCCTAACCGCAATAAGCTACTCTTTGTCAGATATTCTTTTTTAAAACAAAAAGCACATTCATTCATTCAACATTCAATGCGACTATCAAAGTTGTATATGTTAGAAATATTTGAATACGGAACCGTTTTAGGTCTAAAATGGATAAAACAAGAAAGTGGGTAGGAACTTGGACATTTTTCAAAATGCACACTTTTTTTGATTCATCGTATCGTAATATGTCTGCGATGCTGCGGCGATAAATGTCTTCGAATCATCGTGAGACGTCGATGGAAGATATTTATCTCTTATTTTAGCTATCACAAGTCAATAGTTACATTTTTTTGGTGATCAGGAGATGACAGATATGCTGAGCTAGCAGAACAATAAAATTTTACAGGACACCACATAGGCTAAGAGTAGGTTTTATGCGTCGACTTGTGTCTGTGGATGTTATTTGAGATTATATTTAATGGTGAAGGTGTATTTATAAATCTGGGAATTTTAGTATACGAGCTAACCTGTGGACCCTATGTATCCATAAATTTAATTGTTTTGGAAGTTATCTTCATAAACAAAAAAAAATCATAGAGACTTTTTTTCGTCTCTACGATACGTCTTTAATATCTATATCTTGATTAATGATGTTCCTCTGGGGATAAAATCCAGTATTGTGTTCTTGAACATTTGAATATCCTCAAATTATTCTGAATAAATTTAAAAAATCGTCAACAATATTAAAACATTAGAATTTGAGCAAAATAAATCCAATAAGAATTTAATTTAATTTCCACGGTTCTGTGAATTATCTTTTATATGGTAAGTAGAATATGAAAAAAAAACAATATTCCGTGATACTATGTCAACAGTGTGTCGAATGCCCCCCTAGCGTCAGAGTTTGCCGTGTTTCCAGTGAGTAGGAGATAATATAAATACAGTATAGTCTTTTCAAATATCTTAAAGAATACAGATTTAGAACGTTCATATGTGCGGCGCCACACTGCGCGGATCTTCCGCTGCGTCTCTTCCGTCGCATCAAATCGGCAAAGCAAACGGATCGACCGATCGTCCGCGCAGTGTGTTTGATAAGCGCTTATTGTATGGAAAGAAATGTAGCGGCATTCCGAGACGGAAGAGACTCGGCGGAGATCAACGCAGGGTGGCGCCGGCCATACACAACTTTCAAACATTTCATAATGTATGGATGTTCTTGCGGTGGAATTGGTGAACGCCGCGTTGTGTAAAGTGATTACTTAAGCCAGCTCGTACAGGCCCTGGGCCACCCTATAAAGATTTCCATACACGTTTCTATGTGTCTATGTGAAACTTTTATAATTTATTTTAATGAATGAAAATATAAATGTCCAAAAATGATTGATCGTAAACAAAGAAAAAGTTTGGTACTTATGTGACTGTCATCAATCGAGTACGGATGCTGTGCAGAAGTTTTCATCAGCCTCGGACCGGAGCCACAGGCCGCAGCTGTGAAGGAAGGTGCCAGTGTTGCAACTTCCCTCCTCTCTCCATAGAAATATCGGTAGAAAAATAAATGTATGCTACGACACGTTCACATTAAACGAATTCGAAAGAAATTTAGTTACCTATATCGAATTGGCACGACTGATTCTGTCATATCTAGATTTTTAACTCGGGGCAACGCAAGTTTTACAATGATTTGATGTCGACATACTGAGTAACGGTAAAAGGCGATAAATTATTTACCTTGCGACATTAAAGCCAATGTAAAAATAAAAGCGTACACCCCTGTGTAGGCGGCAAATTTGAAACTAGGTCAATACAAAATAAGATATAAAAAAACTAACCCATAAAAACCAAGTTTTTATTTTACTCCCTTTCTTTGTAAATTAAGTTTACCATCATGTAAAAATTGATTGACTGGAAATGAAATATGTCTAGACAAATATCTATGTCAAAAATCTCTAAAAATATCTTTTTATTATTTGATTTCTTCCCAAAAAACCGAAGTGTGCTGTCATCTATGAACCAATTGTCATAAATTTTCGAAATTCGTATTGAAGTACTTATTATACCTACCGACGGAGTAATTCAAATTTTAAATATTCCGTGACGTTATCGGGCCGCCGGCGCCGATGGTAGTAATCAAACTTTTGTAATGATACCAATTTGAAAAAACCATTAAAATTTCTAAAAATCCAAAATAATACTATTATTATTATTATTATTTTTTAACGAAAATTTGATAGATCTTCTTAATCATCGCCACGAGTCGGCTTGCAAAGTTTCAGCTCGATTGGATCACGGGAAAAGGGTCAAAAATCGATCTAAAGTTTTTTCGACGGCAAGCAGGCAAGCAAGCAAGCGGACGCTACGAGTTAATATAAAGGGAGTAAAAACATAAATTAATGATTTTAATTTTTTTTATAAAATAATGTAAAGTTAGTGGTTTTAAAACATGCAATCTACTGAATGAGCTTTTTGTACGAAATCAGACCAAGTATGATTTAATATAACAATAGTTGCTAAGATATACTTACAAGTTGGCTCTTTCTGAACAATAAGTCAAACTTAATAATTGTACAATTTAGGTACAGTAAATATTTAATAATAGTAATGTAGGTATAGCCATTTTGTATAACACGTTTCCCCCAAAAACTATTTAAGTTGTATTTGTTATTTAATTATTGATTTTTTAGCCTGCAATTAGAAAAATAAACTTTTCATGGAAAAGATTTTATAATGTTAAATAAATAAATAAAATAAATAAATAAATACTCCCGCCGCCGATTTCTGCCATTTTGAAACGAACTAAGGTAACATTCAATTTAAATTAGTTAAATGTTAACAGGTAGATACACTCTGTAAGTCTACATTCTTAATGCGCATATCATATAATACGTTTTACAGAGGAAACTTTCGAAATATGAATTTTTATCTGCAATTTTGCACTGATGTTGGCTGAGAGCTGCGAATTTCATTAATTTACATAATCCCGCAAAAAGAAGGTCAGATCCAACGAATCGTTAATTAATTTCTCACGACAGTTGGGAAATATTTTGATACAAGAGTGAACCTAAAAAGTAATATGTTTTATTTCGTAAAAACGGAAACATTTTTTGTTCTATTCGAAGCCAGCATTTCTGCTGGACACCTGAATTTTTCCAACCGGGTAAATATCGAGATTTTTTATACACTTCTATTTAACTTTCCATGCAGGGCACGGTAAACAGTTGACAGATTTTGTTCAAACTTTAAACCCTAACTACCTTCTGAATAAAGACAGAGGGCCCGGAGTTTTGAAAATAGGCTTAAAATTGGTGACTATCATAATGGTATTAGAAAATACCATTTTATTTTCATTATATTTACCTAACTATTTATTATCATTTTATGTATTAGCCATATATTTTTAAATTTAATGTCATGTTTGTTATTTGTAAAAATACAGGCGTTAGTCGGTAAACTATTTTATACCTGCCAGTTGATGTATTCGGCGTTATATAGGTAGATAATTATAATTTCACGAATCTCTGAGAAGTATCTAAAAATTTTAACATGCTTCTAGATACTCCTAGAATACCCCATTCCTTCCTATGCCCACCCGAACCGCAATCCCTTTTCCTATATATGTCTTTTGTTATCAGGATGATCGCTGCGAAAAGATACCCTTAGTAAGACATTTTCTTTAACCGCAGAACTTTTCATCTCGCTAGACAATTGGCGCATAATCCAGACATTTTAAAACATATAGGTATAAATTGTGTATTTAATTTAGAATGTATATTTAACGTTTTCTTCCAATGTTTAGAATACAACTGGATACAATGATGAAATCTCGCACGTAATAATGTATAATAAATTTTGTTACAGAGAAACCTCCGAACGAGAACCAGTGCGCCGATCGCATTACAAGAAAATGAAGAGAGAGTTAGTTGGGAAGCTTCAAAGACGAAAAGTGAAGAAGGGAATTATGAACCTAGGAGTTACGCCAGGAGGTCAGATGGAACCATCAGCAGACGAAGGATGGATTCTCCCCTTAATATGGACGTCGTTGTCTCCAACCCTGATCCCGCTCTGCCCAGGAGCGCCAAAACCCTCAGAAGAAATGATTCCAGAAGAAAACCCTCTTCTGAAACGTCATTTGTCCCAGTAACAAACAACGGAGTATTTTCAGAATCCAGAAAAGCGAGGGTTTTGCCACAGAGGCAACAGGCGCTCGCCAGTCGGGAGGAGTCTATCATAGAAATAACTCCTGTCTCCAGAGGCCACAGGCAGGCGGCGCAATTACGAAGGGCTCCTTTGGAGGAAGTAGTTCCATCAAGGCACAGGCAAAGGAAGCCAACGAGAGAACTTGCCGAACCGTCGCCACGAACTGCTAGACTACTCAATCCGAAAATGATCGACGAGTCTAAACTTGAAATCCTAAATTTGGATATGGTCAGTGGAGCGATAAGCAACGAATATGATTATAACTTAGCAGAAAACATAATGAAAGAATCTACATTTGATAAAGTTCAAACATCAACGATAGCAACGATCACAAATGAGGTGACAACTTTCAAAAGCAGGGCTCGCAGTCCCGTTAGAAATCGAGGTACTCCGATACAATCGAGGAATCAACAAACTGAAAAGCTTTCTTTGACAGAAAAGTCAGTCACGCAAAATACTAGAACTAGAGGTCGCGGCAGAGCGCAACCAACTACTAAGTCAGAAATGCAAACGGAAGCATTATTTGAAAGGTCGGAAAAAGGACAAGCGGAAAATTTTACGCCAAGAACACGGAAAGTATCGAGGGCTACAAACCCTTCAACAACTACCGCGTCAACGACTACTAGGAATTTAAGAAACCGCGGTAA